>JAHZNH010001400.1:0-11637 GCA_027744355.1 Tyrannoseira gladiata
GAACTTGGGCTACTCTCGCAGCGGCGTTGGAGTACCCTCCGCTTATACTGGAGCCTGGCAGTATTCACACCGGAGGGGTGGTGGACGAGGGGATTGAATGGAGGAGTTTCTTTTGGCTGATCGGAAGCAATGAGCTCGGACTCCGGCTCGGGACGCTTGTCAACAATAAGAATGGAGCGGTGGTAGGGGAACTGGTTGTTCCTCTTCATGTACGAGCGATACTCGGAATCGGATCGGGTAATGTTGGGCTCCTGCTTGTCGGAAGCGGTGAGCCGCAACAGGGAAGCTGCAAGCCGAGCCTCCTCCGGGAGAACAACGAGGTTTTCCATGCTGCGCGTGCGCCTCATTTTTTCTGTAAGAATTAGAAATTACATTGGATTTATTAGTTGTAGGTTTTTAGAAAATCCGACACTTTTACTTTACAAGGTTTTCTTGGTACCACGCCATATCAATCGAATGATTAGAAATGATCAATTTTGTAATCTTTGTTACCTTTTGGCTTGAGTGATACTGGCGAAAACTGATTTAGAAACGTTGAATGAACTATCAGCTGTTTGCCGGCCCTTTGAAAAGTTTGCGTGAGTCTTTTAACTTTTATTGAACTTCAAGCAATATATTATATCTTCACTTTGAATTGATTTGAAAAAAGTTGAATTCGAAAAATTGTTCTCAGAAATGTTTGGGGGAGCTCTCAGAGCTCTGTGAAGTTGGTGTTGCTGTTGTTGTCTCAGTATGCTGTTGTTGTCTCAGTCGAGATTGTGTTGCTCTTTGCTTCACCCCCGGCCGTTTTTATCCTCCAGTCGAAACAACAGACCTAATTTGCATAAAAACTGTGATGACCAGCAACCAGCACCTGAGACGAAAAAAATATTTAATTTATTCGTACAACTGTTTTCTCCGCAAATCCCACACAATAGGGAGATTAGGTCCAAAGTACGGAATATAGGGCTTGCAATTGATATTACAAGAATAATTTTGCGTGAAACACTCATGTTCATTTAGTACCCTTTCACTTTTGTAAAAAAAATCCTCTTATTACAAATACATACACGTAACAGAATATTTATGATTCCTGAATATGAATTGTGTAACATGATTCCTGATTCTCACTGGATCACCTCATTCAAATGTACCTGAAACTAACCAAGTCTTTCAAAATTCAAAAAGTGAAATACTTGCACGAATGTATTTCATAACCGAGGAATTTATGTCTTAGCACATGTGTCAGTCTGTCCGTCCGTCCCCCTCAGTTCAGCCACCTCGTAAAATGTATAATGTAATTAATAAAATTATATTCCAACATTCGAAACAGAATGGTTGAGAATTCTTCGGGTTTCGCTAATTTATTAAATGCGACCAGTTTCTTTGAAAAATTTCCCATGAACTATTGAAAAATATTATTTTCTGTCGAAACTCTTGTTAGGTTGCAATTAAATTCTAGGTACTTGTTTTTGACCTGTAGAAAGGGAAAGTAAACAAAAAATATCGAAAACCTTAAGACTGTTTACAAAAAGTTCATTCTCCATCATCCTGTTTTGGCAGTGTCTCAGTCGTCCAGGGTTCATTATCTGATCATGTGTCGTATCAACGCAGCTTTTTCTCCCATGCACCACATTCATGAAGGAAAAAACAGTGACACAATAATCTTCTGATTATCCGATCAACTACGTAATTTATGTAGTGCTTATTACGTCGCAGCCGACCGACCGGCCGAGTCCTTGAACGACAACAAAGAAAGTGATTTCCAGTTTTCTTCAGTTTTCACCGGACAAAATGGCTCAGTTAATCCGCTTACAATACACTTGATATCTATTTACATTGTCGTTCAATTCCATGTAAATGATCTGGCAAGGCTGGAGCTGGAGATAGTATTCAGTTGCGATCTCCCAGCAGGGCGCAAGATGGTAAACACTTGTTGAATTAGTTGAATATCACTCACCTGTCTCCATTTCCAAGAAGAAACTCGAGAAATCTCAATATTCTCGCATGGACACTTGCCTGTTGTGTTGATCTCATCACATGAATCAGGTCACTCTATTGTATGGGAAACTGGCATGGCGTCGTTAATCGTTCGTCTCACACATGTCATATCATAAGCGAAAGTAAGTAAAGTTCGATCATATTAACTTGCTAGTATTTATTCGGTTAAACTCCTGGACTTCTCGCTCTTATAATAAGAAGTTAACGCTATGTATGGTCTCTGTCTTTTAACGACGCAAATGAATGAATGTGAACTTTCTTGGGGAAAACTTTCCACTGGGATTAAATATTTAAAAATAACCATCGTGAGCCTATACAGGGCGCAGAAAATTCTGGATTCCACCTAGGGCGACTGGTGAACTTTGATTTGAGATTTCTTGAACAATTTTCCTTATTTACGTTGAAAGTTTTCGCCACCTGTGGAGCAAAAACATAATTTCGCAGTGATTCAATAATTGCAATGTTTGCTGCAGGAATCTTGGTTGGTTTTGTTTTATTTTTTATTAACCGAACGCTGGGGTGACCGATTCATGAACCTATTTACTTATGGTTTTCCTATGCGTAGTAGACTACCCAAAGCGCAAAGCGGGGAATTAGCCAGGCCGCGCCAAGTCGCAAAAGGCTGGTGGATTTTTTTATCTGAAGGCAGGCACTTACTTACCTCTGGAACATACAGCAAATCTTTTGTTATGAAAATGAATCACTCTGGATTGCATTGGAAATATTTGGATATTAAAATGGATTATGGATAAATATTTAACCTCAGTATTTCGTGGAAAATATGCATTGTTTCCAATCGAAGAATCTGAATCTGGAATCCGGATAGATTACAATTGTACTGGTTTGGCTTCAACTAATTATTAATTCGCATTTATTACTTGCAAGGTACTATCCACAATGATTAATAGGGTCGTTTGCTGAAATGGCGAAATGATTTTCAGAGAGGCTATGAGATTTCGAAATCATTATGGTAAAAACTGAATGAATGAGGATATAATGGCTCGCAAATACTGGTCAAAGCTGGAAAAAATGAGTAATTTATTCGCATGGTCCCAGACTAATGCGTTGCATTTTTTCGGCACACATTTTGACAAACATCATGGAACAATTGCGTCCTGTTTTTTAAATGACCAAATGGTACCTCTAAGGTTCACTGCTGTACACTGATCTTGCGGATGGATTTTACAGAGTTTAAATCGAATGCTGCCATATGCGAATAATTCTAGATATGGGGAGAGCGTCGGGATTAATTAGCTGGGGATCTTGTTTGCATGCAATTTCTTTGATCAGTTGATCTTAAGAGTTGGATTTGCGCGGAACAAACATCCATCCATATCCGAATTCCCGTCCGAGTTTTGGCAATGTATCTGTTTGCTGGAGTGTTGCAATAGATCAAAACCACTTGGACCAGACGTCCAGGTGAACATTCGCAACTGTAAATGAAGCCTTGTAACAACTGTCATACGCTTATAGCAATTTTAGAAGCTTTTGCGATTTCAGGATTGCACGAATATTTCATGCAATAATAATATAGCAATAATTTAAGTTACACTGCTTTGTTCAGTGCATGTTACTCTTATTTATTTACTACTTAATCCACATATAACGTCTTTCATTGAATGCTCTCTAACCTATTTATTTCAAATTCCCCTAATTTTTCGAAACTTTCAGTGGATTCTTCAAGGGGCTCATTAGTGGAGGTCACGGGGCAATGTGAAACTCGTTGAGGTAGATCAGGAATTTCTCCTTCAAAAATATTTTCAAAGATTGAATTTCAATATTTATCTACTTATCCGTACATCTATCTATTTGTCTCATTTCTAATCTAATGGAGCCTTCTCATACCAGATTTTTTATTGCACATAGGACTTGAACAAATATGTAAAGCTCTAATCTTGTTTGTCCTCTTCTTTCTGTCACCACCTTCTCTGTTTTAGTCTCGGATTAAGATATTAACTAGTAGACTAAATATTCTGCATTGCGCAATTCCCAATAGATTTTTCGATTTCATTTACTCCAGTAAACACTTGCAGTGAAAGAGATACAGCGATATAGCATTTTTTTGTAATTGGCTGTTATCGCAATCATGAGAAACATACGTGGTGGCGAGTGGCGATGCGGTGGTGTTTGTGGTGATGATTGATTGCGCGTATCCGGTTAGTGTCGGCAGTCGGCACGAATAGAAAACAAATGAACAGTTGTCTTTCAGCTAATTTGTTTGTCATCTCCGTTCTGTTTGTTTTAGAAGAGTGCGGAGCTTCTTTCGTTGCTTGAAGCTCCTCATCGCATGAGCATTATTTTGCTGTTTTCTAGTTCACGTGAACAGCCATAAATCCCTAATTGGGGAAAGCATGTCCAATCTCCTTTGATTTATAAAGATTTATTCTCAAATCTGCTTTCTACATTTCATCTGGTTTGTTTTCAGCACCGAAGAAAAAAAGTGGCGTGGCTGTGAACAGAAAACACCGTTATCAGTTTTTTTCGTTTCGAGAGTGGAGGTGATCAAGTAAATAGCAGACTCTTCAGCTTTCTGCTTAATTTGCGTGAGCAGCGTTGCAGAAATGCTGTTGGTTGTTGTCGTTGTTTCCGAATTTGCAGAGCAGAGAACTCGTTTTTGACGACCCAATAAGATCTGAAACGCTTCCACAGAATCTACAGTTTATCTCCAATCGACATGGTTATGCATCAGAACCAAAAGCTTCAAAGATCCAAGTTTTCCCGTCCCCCCGTTCTGAAAACCGGAAATGCTATCTGTTCAAGCTACACATCGTGGACCGTCATCAAGTCTCGCAAGATAAATGGAGGGAGGTTACTTTTCCACCTTTTTATCTATCCATCATCATACCAAAGTCATGTTCTGAGAAAAAGAGTTTTGCCCATGAGCCATGAATTCTGTTTGAGTAAGTTGGAAGCAAATGCTCCTAAAAATGAATGGAAATGCAGAAATATTAAAGCAAGCACGAAATGCGAAGATTTCGCACACTCGTGGCATAGTAATCCCAAATTCTTCGAGCATGAGAAATCATTTCCTTAGCTTGTCATCATTGTTTCTTCTGATTTTGAAAAATTAAGATAGTGACAAAGCCGAAATATAATAACTACTATACCTAATTATAGCACTATTCTTCGATTTAATGAGAAATTTTCCACTCTGCTTCGCAAACTGAATGTACAGCACAATAAACACATTTGAGCATACTCGATCATTCAGTCAGTGCCTTAGAATACGCATAATAGTGCGCCTACGCAGGATGGATGGTTTCAAGATTCTCAAGTAGGAAATCTAATTTCTCTTGTATCGGTTTTGGCAGTTGCCTCTTCATTCCCATATTCCTGTCGATATTTTTTGGCGGCGGTTGGTTGCTTCCTAGAAATGCTAGAGGAGATGAATACGGTATTGTGAATGTCGGTTTTGTGTCGGTGTATACATCCCACGGAGCATATCTAAGAGGGTCAAGGCTCTTTGCCCATAACTTCACGTATTGCGTCAGGTAAAATGGAAATTTTTTTCTTGTGCCAATCTTACGTGGCAATGTGTGCAGGAGGATCATCATCTACATCATCACCAGAGGAAATGTCTTGCAAGATCAAAGATTCGCTGGTGCTGTTCCTCGCAGAGTCAATAAAAAATCTAATGAAACAGACCACCCTGCTCATTCCACTCCCATCATGGGAAAGTAATCTATTGCTTGAACGAAGGAAGGGTTTACTGCTTAGGAGGTTTTTTTAGATTAATTAAGCTTGGAAAGCGTATTTCAAGAATTCGGGAGGATTTTTAATTCAGGATTCATTCCAACCCCAACTCTTCCATGTGTCCATGATTATTCATGATAAGTTGGCAGCTGTAATTTTTTTATCAGTTTTCAGGTTTGCATTATCACTCAACCAAAAATATTTTCAATTCTGATTCCAGAGGAATGTCACTCCCTCGTGTTTTGTTGTATTGTTCTTCATGTTCAAAAGCAACACGTACAAAATCCAGGTGCCAAGTAAGTCACAAGCGGAAATGGGGACCACACTAACGAAACATGAACATCAATGATTAATTCTTCGTCATGTATGATAATGACTCAAGTAAAAATACTTGTATTTATGCCCTCCACATTCTTTTGTTCTGCCAGTTTCACCGAAGAAATTATTAATGTCCAGATGCCCACCGAATCTAACACATGTTTTCCTTTCGCACCACCAGTTACAACTGGCAAAATGGGTAGATGGGTCCATAAAGTGGGCATTGAGAGTCCAAAGTTTGGACATTATGGTTTTTAATTTTGTTAACATTCAGCTTCAATTTACCCCGTATAGAAAGGTCCTTTTAAGATGTCAAAAAGCCGCAACCCATTATTTCGAAATGACTGTGAAAATAAGCGAGTTCCATGAAAATAAACAGAAATGAAATCCTTCATGCCTCAATATTTTCATTCAACAAGAAAAATAAAAACATTAATAATTATTGTTCCACACATTAATAAACATTTTTAACGAATTCGCCTTAAGCTATAGTTAGGAAGCTCAATCTCCGTGGACAAAAATGAAAACGAGGCACTTATAGGTACGCCGATGATTGACAATGTATTCAAAACAACGTCATAAATTGATGGACTTTTAACAAGTTTATGAAGCAGTGATGTACTCCTGTCCCGACAAAAACAAGACTTTCCCGATTTGATTGATGGCATGCCGCAGTCTCCTCGGGTCTTTTCCTTCTGCGCGTTCCATTCCATTCAATTCCAAGAGGTTTCATCAACACTTGAAGTTTGAACTCCAAACATTTTTTAGTCTCCTCATGACAATGACTCAAGACAGCAAAATAAGCCAAACTCTTTTCTACCACAAATGAAGCACTAGCTTACTTATTTTTTCTATTTTGGAAAGACAGTTTCAAATAATTGACGGATTCTTTCAGGTAATGTCATAGTTCAGCTTCCCCGACTTCAGTTAAGTAAATAGCAAGCACAAATAAATCTATCGCTGAAAGTACTTAAAATCACTCAAAACTTCATCTCATCTTTCCCCTAAAAATCTAGAAGGATTATAATGCTCTTCAGTAATCCGTATTCGACAACAAAAACAACAACTGCAATCAGAGAAAAACATGTCGATATAAAAGCAGATAAAAATCACAATCAATATGCGTGAGTGGGATATAAACATACTCCTAAAATATGTGGCAGGGGGGAAGATCCTAGACGGAATTTTCATGTGATGAAATCTATTTACTCATTCCATTTCCCCATTAATTTTTGTAACTTCATGAAAACCCATTTAGCTTCAGGCGCAATGCAATGGATTCATGCATTGTGGAAAATTGATGCTCAAAATGTATAATTTGAAATGGGTCAGAGAGGGAAACTCAATCTGGATTTGTGGAGCTTATTCTGGCATCACACCCAAGAGCATAATTAATTGTGGGGACAAATGCAAATGGCACTCACTCAAAACAAACTTAGAGGAGACAAAAGAGAGCCACATTCACAAGTCCACAATAAAGTTGTCGATGCATGGGACAGAAAATATAGGACTCTCCTCCTACTTCCACATTCTCCGAGTATAATTGCCTCATTGCGAGATTTACTGCTTTTAAATAAGAAATTATTTCTCGGTGAAGTGAAAAGTCGTTTCTTGAAAAAAATTGGATCCAAAATTTTCTACTCAGTCACAGATTTGTTTGAAAGAAGATCGGTACACAATACGTATTGTTCTTGAAATACT
The DNA here is from genome assembly GCA_027744355.1 of Tyrannoseira gladiata. Classification (NCBI taxonomy): domain Eukaryota; kingdom Metazoa; phylum Arthropoda; class Collembola; order Entomobryomorpha; family Entomobryidae; genus Tyrannoseira; species Tyrannoseira gladiata. The sequence goes on from JAHZNH010001400.1 coordinate 7,693, forward strand.
AACGTAGATCCCTGCTATAGCCGTTTTATCATGCTATAAACGTTCCGCAAATGCTGAATAACAAGGACGCCAGACATAGCGCACAGCAATTCGGCTATAGCAGGGATCTATGCTAGTCTTCCAACAGGTATAATTATTATCTTCAATTCGGAACTTCATTGTAAAAAGCATTTATTTTATTTCTTAAAATCCATTTCAACTAGCGCTACAGCTCTTCTAGGATCACAGGTTTCCTCAGCGTGGGACAAGTTGACAGTGAGGATAGTTTACTATCGAACGCAATATCCTTGAGATTCGTTGAGCCAAACGACCACTTATCCAGCCTCTTCCTGAAGCCTCTGCAGTTCTGGTCTGCGTAAAGAATTACACACCCGGAAGGATCTACTGAGGCTACTTGTTTCTCCCACGAGGAGGGTAGGTTGACACAGGCACCTTCTTGAATCTTTAATTTCACCATTTTCCCTGAAGAAATTAGGAAATTTCGATCACTATAAAAATCCTTTACAGGAGCTTAAAACTTTTCCATATTTAAATTGGCAATTTTATTTATTTGATTTCAGTTCAGAATACCTTCATACTGCCTCTCCGTGTACAACTTCACATCCTGCATCGGTGGGCCTGGCTCAGCCTTTGGAACCTTGGATTTCAGCCCTTCCACTTCCACCACACCCACGATAGACACAACCACTAATAGAAATGAAAGCCCGATTTGAGCCATGCTCGAGGTCCTCATGATGACAATATTTTTTTTACCCTCAGCAAATTTCAAGCTGTTTGCTTAGTAATTCCACCCAACAAATAGCTTTCAGATTCGCTCATGTGTCAATATCAGAAAATTCATGAGGCTGAGAGCCCACACAAAGCGAGAAACGGGAGCACATCAGCACTAGAACAAAAAATCCATGTCCATGAGCACTCACTTGATTCGCTTGCTTTTCGTATGCGTATTTACTCCAATCCGATCATAAAAACCTCGTTGAGTTAGCTGAGTCGAAGAATACTATGCTCGAGAAATTCTATTTCGCCCCACGCGTTTCCAAAATTTAAGCAAGGCTTTCTTCAAATCTCTTATTTGATTTCCTCACATTCACCACAAAAAACTCGCAAATAAAAAAAACTTCACTTCTGCTGCAACTGTTCTGTTTCAAATCTCTCTCTCTGATCGAGCACACAACACAACTGCTTTTTTTTTCTCCTCGGACTCGGATGAATGGACAAAAGGCGAGGAGGAGGATGAGGATGCGTGCCATACATCCGGGAGAACAACACTGTCGAAATATTTTATGAATGATCTCGTTCCCCAACTGTTACTTACGATTACATCATTTCCCCTTCCCCTAAACCGTCTGTACTTGTCTCATAAAACTTTCTCCGAAGGGGAACGACGCGAATTGTTGTGTCATCGTCATTGGGGATTGCATTTAACAAGGTAATAATTCTCCCGAAAAAAATCCTCAGGAATTGGTTGAGTCGACCACTACTACAGCACCATACCACCAGACTTAAGATGAGGATAAGAATGCTATTTAGTGGTTAAAGGTGGGAGAAAATAAGTCTGGCACTGGCACCCGCACTCGCTGCAAATTGTGAATGAAACATTATTTTCAGCGAGGAGAAAACAGCTTTACTTAAATTAGAGTTAGCATTAGCATTATCATCATATAATATTTTTTCCCGAGAATGCAAATCTTTCTGGCATTCTTCTCCTGAAAAAATATAGGATTCTACTGTTTTGTCGTGGTGGTACTGTGGTGTCTTCAGAATTCGGATTTTTTTTGTGTGTTGTGGTATAGTTTGCTCGGATAAGATAAATGCCATAAAGACTTCAATAGATAAGATTGAAGGCATTCTTCTGCTTCTGAATCCCCCGTATAGTTATACTTTTAGTAGCCTTTGTACTTATTCATGTGTTGGCATAATAAGAACATTATGCCTGTGAGTCTCCTCATTGTATACATTCTTGTCACTCAGGAAAACGAAGATTTGTGAGAATAAGTTTTGCTAAAAATAGTTATCCATCTTATAAGTATTTTGCCCGTGGTGAGGAGGAGAAGACAGCCCAGAAGACAAAAGATTTGTGGCGGTGGTGACGACGATGACTCCAAGATGACATGACTCATGAGAGCGAGTCCCCCTTAAAGGCTTCGAAGTTTATGGGGATATGCCCAATAAACTTCGGATAGGGAAGGAGGGAGTGCCATATCGTAATACATAATTAAGAAGACATTATGCCTTCCTTATAGAATTTGAACAATGTGCAATAATCCACATGCCAAAATTTTGCATGGATGGATATCTTGCTTCAGGCCAGGCCAAGGAAGCTGCGAGCTAGAGACTAGGAGGAAATTGGGGATTTGCAATAAGAAAGTTCGAAAGTACAAAAGAGCAAAACGCATAAGTTGTTAGAGGTGGAACCACTGACACGAGGATACGAGGAGGGAACCGTGGTAAATGAGAACACATGTGCATACCTAAGTTCATAGGTTTTTTGGAAGCTGTTGTGTTCTGAGTTTTGAATAATAATAAGGTAAGAAGAATTTTTTTCTGTGAGAGGAGTAATAAAAATTCTGAGTTTTGAGCTTGGAAAAAGGAGAGGAGCATAACGCATTCCTGTAATCTCATTAGTTTCTTTTGGAGCTTTTCCCTCTGAAGCAGATGCCAAATGGCAAAAAGATGTGCGAAAAATTTTCCATGAGAGAGATTCTTAAAAGGCTTGGTATAGTGGGGTTGGATATGGTTAGAGTTTTGGTGGATTGGATACGCTATAATTTGCTCAAGTAGTATATATGCTGGGAGTGGAATGGACAAGTTCATAATTAGATTGTTAGTTAGTTCATTTACTGGGAGAGACCATTCCGGTTTACGAGAATGAATTGAACCAAGCAAAAGCCTCCCGTTTTTAAATCAGGAAGGAAGAAGATTTGGGAACGTTCGAAAACGTAATAAAAGTGTGTGTTATGACACTGCCTTGTTTTCGTAATCATGTAACTAACAAGTAAATAAGTACTGCACGGGTCAAAGGCTTAGAGCAAAGGGAACTGGACAAGAAAGTAAATAATTTAGCCATTCCACACAAAATCCTGCTGAGCTTGAACGCTGTGCTTGTGCTTTCAAAAATTCTGCCAGTCCAGAATGTATCTTTTCAAGGGAAAACGGTAAATCAAAACTGGTCCATTATTTATATCGAGTTGTTAACAGATCTAGGAAGATACCTTAGGAAGAGAGAAAATAATAATATGAATGTCTATGTACGACTTCATTTGGCTTTGAAAAAGAAACTGCTTCATTTGACGGATCATTAAATCCAAATTAATTTGGCCTCATGCCTCTGTCACATTTAGCCACGCATTCAGGTTTCGCATGCTTTGAAGCCAGTCTTCCTCGTCCTGTTCGTAGTAGTCAGTGTCATCATCTCATGATTCCACATGTGCACCAAAGAATTTCGGCATTAGGACTATGTACGATGAAAATCGCGACTGTTTCCATTCACTTTCCATTTCAGCTCATGAGCATGGTACAGAAACATCATCGTCGTAATCATTCGGGAATGTAACGTTACATCAATTAGCATAACAAAGATTTATGGGGATTCACGAGACAGTCTGTGATTCATTTGATACAAAATAATGATGAAAAACATATTTGTCGACGATGTAGGTAAATGAATACATATTGTTATTATTAGTAATTCATCAACTTTCTCACTGTCTAATACACAACTGACTCAAATCTATTTGCTAACAATCTGTGTAAAATAGTGTAACGGTGAAGTACGACACATGTATTACACGCGTAAAATTATACATTACAAAAGAAAATCAGTACAGCACATTGAAGGTAAGCCAAATGACCACATAATATTTAATGTCTACGTGACATCTTTTAATATGCTTATGCTAATTTTCTACTTTCCTTATTCCTTCCCAGTGGCTACACTATTCTGTT
>JAHZNH010001401.1:0-11573 GCA_027744355.1 Tyrannoseira gladiata
TTTTGCGATGCGGTTCTTCTACTCTCTCGTTAATCGACTCATTGATAGCTTGCTACTTTTATGACAGAATGGAAGTCAATTCATCGCGGCTTATAAAAATCCCATTTCCACCTCTTTAATTCCTGAATCGAAGATTTGTTATGATTTTCTTCAATACCCAAACAAATCATTTGGTGGACAGCTTGTTGCTTATGGGATTTATTTTACAGTTAATACAGTTACAGTACAGATTTTAAGTTTCCGACCAGAGAAAAGACACGGTAGGGGAAAAAAGATCAGCATGGTATAAAAAATTCTCTATGAATAAAAAATAAAGAGCATTAAAATCAATAATGCACGTTCTAAAAGTGTTTTACCAGCCAAAGATATATTTTAAAATGTACAAGCATTGATTGCTTAAAACCATTACAATCCTAGCCTAGCTACATTATTAATAAATAGTTCATTTAATATTTATATCTTGGTATGCTTTGTTCATGTAGCGCTCAGAATTCTAGCCATTTTTACAAAAATAAAGTCGCCAAAATTTATGCAAAAGAAAAGCTTCATACATAGGATAGGAAAGTTAAAAATATTGGAGGACGATTTAACGTTAGGCGGAAGTAAAAAGTACTTCGTTGCTTTGACTTAAGGCATCGGATCTGGGTTAGCTCTATAAAAATGGAATGATGTTGAAGCCAGTTGTTTTCATTTTGCCCTAAAAATGGCTCCACGGGAATTTGGAAAAAACCTCAAAACATTTGCTATCCGAAATAAATTGCCAATTACGTACGTATATGAAAAGGAATTTATCTTTCTGTTGAAAAATTCGTGGTCAGTAGTAACCTCCGCCTTGAGAAGTTGCCATAGTTTGTTTAAGTTCCCAAAATGGGTCACAATAAAAGAGGTCTTCAAACTTTTAAAATTCTAGGGCGTGCTTTAAATTCGGTTGGTATTTCTGAAGAGATTGGGGAAGAAGGGAATTGGAACTTGACAACATCAGAAAAGTTACTCCTTCTTGTCCATCAAAGGGGACAGTTGTTCCTTCCGAAGGAGCCGATCTACTGGGATCTGAAAACATGGCGACTGGTTCGGAATCCGCGGAAGAACATGGGATGGGCGTCGTACGCTATTTTCTTGGCAATGAACATCTTTACTGGAGTAATCTTCACTTTTACAGCCTTTTCCAACATGTTCTTAGGGTGGAAAATTGGCTACAGCTATTCCAAACTGTTCATTCACATCATCGCATCATTTGGCATCTTGATGTACGTCCACTGTTCCATGATAAAGAATATGGAGTTTTCCTTGTCCTTCAGCATTGATCAGATGCATCAGTTGTTCACCAATTTGAGGAAAGGTAATTTTCGTATTAATCGCCTTCGTTCGTTTACCAAAAGCACCAATTATTGATCTATACTTAGCTTTTGTTCAGATTTCAGGGGAATTTCATACGGGGGTGAAGTGGTTCTCTTCGACTACTTAGGCATTCTTTCCGCTTTATCTCTGAAACTGGTCCCGATTGTCTTAACCTATCTGTTCATATCGTGGCACATAGATCCACTACGACAGATATTCCAAGATTGCCCCATGTGGATAAGTGCCGCCTTTCTGGTCATTTCATTGCCTGACGTGTTTCGATTCATATCTACCGTAGTTATCATCCTGATAATTTTGGAGAAGCGTCTGATCCAAATTTTTGCGATTCTGACGAATGTGAGGAAAGACAACGTCTACGTCTGCAATGAACTGCTCAAATATTACAAGCGTTGCGTGCTGACATACTATCTTGCTGAGGTGTTTTTGAGACCCATATTTTCCCTGGGAATGGCTTGGGTATTCCTATTTCTCGTTCTTTATGCAAGGATGTGTCTCAAACCTTACGAAGACTTTCCGCCCGGTGTCCATGCATACCTCTCTTTGGCAGTGGTGGTCGTTTGGTACGGAGTCGCTCTTGCACTTCATCAAATATCTAGTTTCGGATCGACATGTACGAAAACTTCTCCAGTGTGTTGCTAGAAGCATGAATAGAGCGATGAGAAACGAAAGTCTGTTCCACACTCGTAGGTTGGCAAGGGAGACGAGAATGGAAGCGATGGCTTTGAGACCCATTCAGATGTACTTACCACCTCTAACGTTCATCGACAGACACTTTGTGATGCGCTTCTTCTACGCTTTAATCAATCGAATTGTCGATAGCTTATTGCTCTTATAAAATCACTCAAGCTATTGAAATCTCATAGCAATCGAATAAAATCTGTAAAAATTTAAGTATGGATAAAGGATATGCTTGTTTTTAAGTAGCTAAAACAAAGTTCATCACCTCCTCAAGTAAAAGAAAAAATCGTCTATCATGTTATTGGGAAGTTTGTGATGCGTCACTGAATAATGAATTAATTCTTGCGAATTCAAAATAAAAAAAATTCCGATTGTAAGCGGAAGGTTAAAGCTACATCGAACCTACAACACCAAATAAAGTAAACAACTACGCATAATCATGATCAAAATCTGCGGAATCCAAAGTATGTACTCGTGCATAATGAAATTCTTGTTTTTTAAATTATCCAAACAACACTTTATTCATCAAAGATTTACATAATATTTAAATTACTCCTTCTCGTCAAAAGTAAGTACGCAAATTACTATTACGCAAAAAAAAATATTTGATGTGGGATGGGATGGATAATGCGCTCGCATGCGGAGGAAAAAAGCAATCAGAAAAAGAAGAAAAAATATTGTACAAAAAGGTGAGCATGCATTCATTTTTTGCATAATTCAATTTATGACGATTGCGATTGACGATACAGTAATTACTTCCTGCCTTGTCAACATAAGTAGGTAACAATGTACAGAGCTGCGAGCTGAGCTCAGAGCAGAAAGATAATATATTTCAATATCAGTTCATCAGCCCAATATATTTACGTGAGAAGTCAAAGCGCCTCACTGCTGGTGCCAGATCTGTCCGTCATTCAAACAATGGAAGAAGAAGAGGAGGAAAGGAAGGGAAGTGAAATGAAATGTCACGTTTTTTCGTACGCACAAACAAAAACACCAGCAAACAAACAAAAAAAGTCCTCAAGCTAGCAGTTCATTGTCAGAGTCAAAGTACCCCTTGTTCCCTCTCGTCTTTTGCTTTTTGTGAAGTGTTTTTATGTAATTTTCGAGAAAATTGATTTTTTTCGACTTAACTAATTCAATTCGAATTGTGCTGCGGTTTGATCGAGGGATTGTCCCATGTCGCCCTGAAGAAGTAAATAAGTACTTACGATGATAACATTGTATTACTATGTTTGCAGCACATAAAAATTGTTGTGGATTCTTTTGAGAAAATGCCGCTACAGATAAATAAGTATGATGACGATGACATAAGACAAGAATGTGACTGTGATACGAAGCTCATGAAAATGACACTTCCCTACTTTCATCGTCCCCAAAAATCATATCGATCAATCATCATTAGACTTAGGAAATCCATGCATATGTATATTTAGAACCGTTGCAGGAAGGACTTTCAAACTTTGCACTTTTACGAATCGATAAAAAAGCTGTCGTTTGACGCACATTTTTGTGCACATATTTCACATATTTTGGCATTTTTGCACATATTTACATGCCGTACATATGTGCGCACATATTTTTGCAACTTTAGCGCATATTGCATGCAAAATGGAGTTTTTTCTGGTTTTGAGTACCTAAAATCGACAAAAATTTTAAGGTATGAAAAAAATTTTGCTATATATTCTTATTTACACGCATTTTTTTAAATGGTGCATAAAAACAATCTGGTTTTGAAATTTTTTATGTAATGCACCTAGCTCTAGATGTGCTTAATATGCGCTTGAATTTATAAGTAAAATGGAAATATGTCGGAAATACAAGATGTTCCCCACACTGGGGCTATAAGAATAGAAAATTCCATTCTGACTAACAAGGATTTAAGATATTTAAAAAGTGTATAAAATTCGGATTCCATCTACTTTTCTCCGGGTTATTTTGCTTACAGCTTTCATGTTTACTATCAAAGTAAAATCACCCATTGTTCACTAGTAGACCTCACTTTCCATAAAAAAGATATTTCTGTATCAAACTTCCTGCATATCCATTTTCACTCGAAACACCTTTTTTCAAAGCACTGGCATCATTTTTTGCAACACATTACAGAATTTATTTCTACTTTTGTAAAAATTTGCGAAAAATCCGATTTTTCGCACATATTTTTCCTAAGTCTAGTAATAACACACCGCATACCTCACTAACACACCTGAGATGCTCGAGAAAATATGAGCCATTAGGGCAAAACCTTGCACATGGGATGGGGGAATTCAAAGGAAAAAATAAATTGATAAAGGGTCTCCCGTATTCAATGCTCTTCCTTTCTGGTCAGATTCTTCTGAAATGTGTTTTTATAAAAAAGCTATTCATTTTTAAAGAGAAAAAACATTATTTTTAGAAGAACAGTGGTAGTCCCTTCTTCCATGGAAGAAACCTTTTTGCATTTTATTAAAGTGGGTATATGTCAGCTACTTACGTGAAGTTCATCTCAGCTCATGCCTGTGCATCATCTTTTGATTCTCCGATCGCGAGCGTAAACTCAAATTGTAGATTAGCTAGCTTCATCCCTTCCTTGAGACGGTGCTCGGTGAAGGGTTCGTGCTTCGATACAGTGACGGAATTCAATTGATCACCACTCGAGTGTAATCAAGAGTGCCCTTAGATTACCACTTGAGGAGCGAAACCTTCAAATTGAAAGTATTTGTAGGATGAATCGAACTGTAGAATCTAGTAGACAGGTTAGATTTGAAGTGACCAGAAATAGCCATAAGCTGAGCTAAATCAGCACCGGCTGACGCTGGCGATGCTGGTGGTGGTGATGGTGCATCATCATCCTAATAATGATCATCAAGGGACTGAGGGAAAAAGGTAAGGTATTAAGCTGAGCTGTAATCATACTCGTGAAATAAGCAATTTCGCATTTTTCCTCGAGCCGGTATGAAAATTGCGTGATGTAGTTCATGGCCATGGCTCTGACCGAGGGAGGATGGATGGATGGATTCAATTGGGATGAGACCAGACCATCCCTTATTAAAATGAGTGGGATTTTTTCAGGATTTTGGATAAAGGTGTGGGTAAATACCCCATTCGGGTAAAGTGCATGAGTGAGATTGATGGGATGGATGGAGTATTTTATGGAGGTTGACGCAATTCTCTTCAATATCCCCGGCCAAACTGAACGATTCGATCGTTGTTTTTGCTGAATACATTTATATTGCAAGCTGCTCAGGCTCATGGTAAACCTATATTTTTTCACAAAAGCAGACGAAAAAAAATGTTGAGGTAGGCAAAAAAATCCAATAAGTGAGTGAGTATCATAGGATGAGGTAATACCTACGCCAAACAAAACTTCATTTTCCACTACATAGCCTTTTATTACGACGCTTTAACAATCAAGCCAGAAAGGAATGATGATGATGATGATGAAGACGATGATGCCAAACCACGTGGAAGAACACTTCATCTCACTCATCATTCTCCTGAGCCTTTGTCATCGCCATGATTTCTTATTCACTCAGCTCAGCCTCAGCTCGAAAGGGAAGAAAATTCTTCTTCTTCATCCGTCTAAGCTTTTGTGGTCAAAAAACTTTTGTAATCAGGGGAGCTTTATAAAGTAGTTTTGAGGGGATTGCTTTGATTGTGTGAGTTGGTTGCATGAGTCGTCGTGTCCACGTCCTCTTCAAACTTCATAGATCATTTCATCTCCTCCTCGAGTGAGTAAGACTTAAGCCCATTTCCCCAACTTTTAAGATGGGATGATTAAGGTACGATGGCTGGATGGATGGATGAGTCCGACCAAAAAACTTGCGTGTTTTGCTGCTTTTTTCCTTTGTACTCCAGTTTTTTTCCCCGGTGAATGTGTCATGCATTCAGGAAGATGATGAAGAAGAAGAAGAACAAAGTTTTTTTTTTCTCTTTTCGAGAGACACCTGAGCCGTACTGGGAAATCTTGGGGAAGTTACTTGCCTGTCTCGATATAACAGTATTACGGATTTCTTTTCTGGATGAGTGGAACTGGAACGGACAGAAATCCCTTTGGAGGGAGTTGTGCTGTGTCGTGCAAGCCAGATAGGCGCTTCATGTACCTACATTAATTCGTTCTTTCCTGGTTCTGGTTCTTTTGATTTACATTCTGGAAGCAGTGATTCAAAACCACTTATATTCGGTTCTAACACGACCAAACCATGTAACTCATGCCTGCATGATTACTTTTGAGATCATGTTTAATAACGGTCGAAAAAATATATATTTCTGTCCTGGAATTCCCTGGACAATTCGGCTCGGTATCTTGAAACTGTTTTGTTTGCCACAGCATAGATTCCGCATTCAGACCTCCGAAATGTATTTCGAATTTTCCCTGGACATACATACATACGTAGCTCCATATTATGATGGCATAATGGCCTGGGTAAAATTACAACAATGCATATCATTACTGAAACGTGATCACGGACAAAAAAATTCGATGCGAAAGCCACAACCATAATAAATCTACTTATTTTAGCGTGGAGAATTCACAGATTCCAAACAGATTTTTCAGATCCAGGAATTTATAACTCGCCTTAGTATTCCAGGATACTTCATCATCATCATCCTTCACTTTTCTATTCAAGCTCAAATTATTATTTCTGGACAATACCGATCTCAACTTTATTCTGTGGTGCGGTCGTGACTGTAATCATAATCATCAGGGTAATAATAGGTCCTTCTTCTATTCAGTGGAGATACGAGCTTACGACGCAACAACACCACGAGGCCAACAAGGACTTTTATTAGATGCGTAGTCCTGGGCATTGTCTGGCTTTACGGTAACTCTACTAATTTAAAAACTCATATTTTTAAAAAATCCTTTCTGAGCCTGACCAACCTAACTGACTGAGTCCATCCATCCACTTGAAAATTTCTCAATCCACCCCTCAGTCACTCCATAGTCCATGGTGAAGTGTGACGAAAAATGATGATGGCGATGATAAATATACTTAGATGACTCCTTTTCACGTCCGAGATAATACTCTATTGTCGACCCTACTACTCCACTGGAAGGGATCGAATGCATACTTATGCATAATGAGGTGATATGACGGCGATGATGATGTAACAGTTTTTTTTCCTCAGCGCTTTCGATCGAAAAGACTGATTGAGATTATGTATTATTTATAATGCTCCTTACAAACTCACATCATGCCTCAAGCGAAGAACGAGCAGAGCAGCGAGCAGCGTCCCAAAAAATCTTTTATATCTTCGGAAATTCGATTTTTTCTCTTAAAAAAGTAAGAGGGAAGGGGGAGTAAGAAGGGAGCCGAAGACAGATTTGTGCTCGGGGCTATGCATTAGTGTAGTGCTTTGTATAAAGGGGTTACAATTTATGACAATGATAAGACAAATAATAAGGCCAATCACGTCATGCCTCCTTTATAATACCCCCAATCCAGCAAAGTTCCAGTTTCTTCGATCCCCTCACTACTGATTCCCCATCACAGAAAGAGGTTTTCCATGTCAGGAGAATAATAATATTATACATTCTCATAATCATCCTAAAATATAGCTGTAAAAAGATAATCAAAAGCGAGGCTTTTTGTGAAGTGGGGCAGTAAAAAAAGTATCAAATGATTACATTGGTACTTTACAAAAGATTAAAGACTTTTCCCCAACTACTGGCCACTTACATAAAAAACGAGCGTCTCAAAATCGAAATGGGAAAACTACTCAACCGAAAATAGTTTCTGGAAAAGGAGGAAAAAAAGTCGATATTTTCTTCCTGGAAATTAGCTCCATCCCTTCAGTATTACTTAAGTATTAAGGTATTAAACCCCTTTTTTCAAATGGCTTCCCTAAGAAAGGAGTATATCTGGTCCCTTCGCTGGTGCTCGCATGAGTTAATGTATTAAGTCGCCTGCCTCTAGCTGAGAGCGAAGATTAGGTAATCTGGTGAAAAAAGTCTAATATTTATTTCATACCTTCCATCAACTCAACAAAAGACGACTCTCTCTCCCTCGCTAATGCAAAATACGTAATAATCTTCACTTTTTTTGGGGGAAGACAATATGTCATCATCATCCTGTCAGCGGCAAAACACATCCCTAAGAAATGGTCGTCATAATGTGTTATCATCATCATTAACGCTAGAGCATTTTTTTTCTTAAAAGTGCCATCCCAATCCCATCCCATTCATCAGCACGAAGAGGCTTTTGCTTTCGTAAAGTGGAAAAATAGTAAAGCTCATACGGAGTTTTTTGACATGAGATGGTGCACACTATAGAAAAGATTCTCTGCTTTATGGAAAGCTTAAAAAATATGGGACAAGTGGGACAGAAATACTTAAGTTAAATAAAACAGCACTCCTTATTCCACTCGAGGAGGGTGACACACAAAAAAATGAATGTTTCCTCTTGTAAAAAATCTTATCGTGTTGTCTTCACACTTTAAAGAATGTTTTGAGGAGTAAAAAATGCGAAGTATGCTGAGTGTACGATATAGCGCATATTTCTTAGGGAAAAATGTGTTATCAGGTGAAAAATGCGGTGCGTGATTGCATAACTTGAGAAAACTGCATAAAATCACGAGTTTTTTTCAAGTGTGCGTTTTTCTCGAATCGGAACGAGATAAGAGGAGAATTATGGGGTAGAATGCACTTTATTTAGTGGAATTTGAATTTTTATTTTTCTCTCGTGGTTCCCAGTGGTCTGACCGCATGAAAGCCTACTTAGCACAATTTGGTGCGGTGACCAATTCTTCAAGGCCGCGATTTTTTAGGAATTGAGAGAATCATGAGGCAAATGATCATGGGACATGGAGGAGGAATAGAATGCTGATGAGGAATTGGTAGGAAACTTTGGACCTACCCTCAAATGGACTGGAAGAAAATGTCCACTGAAGGATCAAACCCTAAATGGTAGAGCAAACTGTCACAGCAAAAAAATTAGTGCTGCACTTGGAGCAGTTTATCAGCATTGAATGCGTGGGTGCACTTGCACCATTCCCTTCAACAAAAAAATAATCCCATTTCGCTCCTGAATTGAATAGGGTTCATTGACGCGAAATAATGCTTGCTTACCTGTGCAAGTTCATGGCTACTGGATTGAATTGGACTGAAATAATATAATGTTTTGTGTTCCTTATCTGCATTTCCCTCAACAAAAAAAAAGGTGAAATAATAACAAGTAGGGAGCTCAACACTTCTAAAGTCCTGCTCCTAGTGAATAGGGGAACGGTCCACTGGTCTTGGTCTTGTGAATTTTTCCTCCATGCAGTGGTGGATACAGGTGTCCTTCAAAGAAGGAATATTTATGGGGGAACAAAGCATTATATTATGGCTTCCCTATTTTTTTGTTTGTAGTTGAGCTGAGCTTAGCGTGTGTGAATAAGTACATTTCCTGAAAACAGATTAAAAATGTTTTTATTCGGAAGAAGGAGGAAGAAAAAATACGAGGTGGTTAGGAGACCGTGCGGCTTTTTTTGTTTGCCCGTCCAGTAAGAAGTCAAATGTACGGATGGATGGGGAACAATGGGAACCTTCAGTGGGCTAGTAGCGTTGGAGCGCTGTAGGAAGTGCAATAAAAATGTGGATTTATTTCATTTTGGTCCGGTGCTTTGCAATGATGTGGGGAAATTCATTAAATGTTGAATGTGGATTTGGATGCATGGGAGCAAAATGGGTTTCATTTCACATTCAAGAAAAATATATGATAAGGACGGTGTTGATGATGATGATAATGATGGAAGTTGAAAAGGAGCATGAGTCGTTGGATATTTGATTCGTATTGTTGTGAGTATTCATTAAGGAATAGAACCGATGACCCAGTGGCAGTTAGCAGGTAGTATATAATGCTCCTAATCTATAAATCATATTTTTATGGAGACCGAAGAAGATCCTGGATCGAACAGGTTGATGATATATGCAGCCAATGTTTTGAAAATGGAACAGTAGGTGTCCACTGAACTGGAACGAGTTGAAGCCAAACTGTCTGACTCGAGAGAAAAGTCCAACAATGGGCGAGTTTTACGATGGAATTAAGTGCGTATTTTTGGATTTCTCGAGGAACTGTGCAACCATAACTAAATCCTGACAAATTCAGAGTTATGGCAGAGGAAGTTCGAAAGGAAGGCGAGAATTTATTCGTATCCATATTTTGGCTGCAGAAAATTACCAGTTTATTTTATTCAATTAAGGATGTAAGAACCAATTCAGGGATATTGCGGGGTGAAAGATGTATTATTCACTGAGGTGAGGTACTGAAAGCCGAACTTTAGTCGTGGGCAAGGGACAATTGAGCCGATTAATTCTACTTTTGCAGAGCACACTTTCAATGGAAAAGCTTACTCAAATTCAACCGTATTGATTATAACGGACAAAAAATAGAATAGGAAACATAAATAGCTAATCGCTTATTGCGGGACTTTAGTGGGTCCTGTTTTCATTTTAATTGTCAAATTGGTTTGGGGAGGTGACAGTACTTATTATTTAATAAGAAATTCTCATATCATTTCGATCCTAACCTTAGAAAGAAAGGAACTTTTTCTTTTGAATACTTTCCTAATAAAAATCCAATCACCGTCAATCATAATTACCCAATGATTGATTTGAAGCATGCTAGACGGGCAATTTAAATGAGGACTTGAATTGAAAATTCATGTAAATTGTTTCATGTTTCCCCCAAAGTCTGATTTAAGACTAATTAACAGCACAATTAGCAATAAAAATTTTATTAAATTCTTTAAATGAGTAGATGTCTCTCAATCTCACACTTTCGTCTTTCATTTTGGGATCTGAAGATAAAACTCTCATATAAAATCTATTTTAATGGAAATGCACTTCATCGAGGATCTGCACAAAAATTCTTTTTACATTATGATCTTTAGATATCCCGAAAGTGCAGAAATGTGCAATATTTATGATTTCGATTTAAAAAATGCATTTGCCATAATAGCCTGTGGTTAGGGTTCCCTTCTTTTTCTTTACTGGTCTGATTGCTTTCCGATTCACTTCGTTACATTTTTAATTCTTCGAGATAAAGATAATTTTATGAAAAAGAGATATCCTGCAGGATCATCCTTTCCATTATTATAAAAGAATGCAGTAATTACTGATGTTTTAATATCATTGATTATCGCTCCCCCAATCCGCTCACCTCAAATCGAAATCCCTCTGACTGATTAAATATCCATTTTCCTTTTCGATGCAATAATAATGATGATAATCCTCGCTCATTTCAGTTTTCTTCAGGGGCAAGGCTAGTTTGTTTGGCGAAGCGATAACTTTTTTTAAGAGAAAAGGAACGCAAACATAAGTATTTTTATTCAAAGTCACGGTAAAGTTCTGGCAGCCAAGTTGGATTTTGTTTCATGAAAATGAAAATCCCACATATCGAACGAATACTATATCCCATTTGGATTTGTTGATTGGGAAATGAACAAAAAAATAGTTTATAGAGCGGCATCACACCAAAACCACATTTCTTGATGCAAATCTAATTTCTCGAAATTAATGTCCATCTACCTATTTTATGTATGTTTGGATTTTTTTGAAAAGTGTGAATTTCAAG
>JAHZNH010001402.1:0-10327 GCA_027744355.1 Tyrannoseira gladiata
TTTTCTTCTCCCCACCGAATAGCTTCCTATTTCCTCACGGAGCAGCCCAAACCAAACCACCGTGATCGTAAACGTATTGTGTGCGTATGTAACTCCGTGCTCCTCACTGAATCAAAGAAGTAGTAGTAGCATTAGTCAAGTCAAGTGCTCGAGAGTGGGAGTGTGCCAGCCTGCCTGAGCGATGGAGAGACCGTGGAACTCAACCAAAAGACAAGAAGCAAATGAGGATGACGCTTCGTTATTCCATCCATACCTTTCCCACTCCTCTCACCTATCATCATCATCAACATCGTCATCTTCTTCCAGACTGCATGTTCATGACAGTGAAAACGCTGTCAAGAGGAGGAAAAGACCTTTCCGAGAAAAAAAAATCGCGGTGGTTGCGTACTTGCAATGTTGGAACCATGACACATGATTTTTTTCCCTATGGCTTGCTGTGTACCTTCCCTACCGAAAGCAATACTTCAATCACTGACAAAAAAAACAATTTGGATGCAATTCGTTCCCTTCCTAGCTCAGCTACACATTCGAAGACGACAAAACATTTATGTCGAAGAAAATCGTTGTAACCATGATTCGATCTAAAATTGCTTGGAATCTTCAAGTGCATTCATGTAAATTAACAAAAAATCTGCTTAACTAACTGGCGTTTAATATTCAATATTGATTCATTTCTAGAACTCATTGGCCTTCAGTTCAGGAAATCTGGTTCTAGTCCAGATGTACAAATGCTCAAAAGTGTTATCAAGCGTAGTTTCATTCCATATCAATGGATCTAATTCACGTCCTTCGATTCATGGTTGCCAACGACGTTCGTAAACTTCGACCTGATGAATCGCAGGATTCTGGGGGATTTGGGGGTACCTACATTTTCTAGAGAAATGTTCCAAGGCTCTCACTCCTTTGTAAGTGTGCCTTCCCTAGGGGGAGTTATTGGCTAAGGTGAATTTTTGAGACGCGCAAGCATCCACCTCACACAGCCAATATTACATTTCCTTGGAAAGATTAGCCAAAGACTTCTTTGAAGAAGAAATGGAGAAAGAACGTATTTATACAACCAAAAAAAATCGTATTGAAGGACAACCTCAAAAACTCCAGCGTCGCCACCACAGGTAATAAATATTTGTGTGACGAAATTTTAAGTCCATATTCACAAAATATCTAAGTAAATCATCAGTGAGGAACGACATAAATCCTGAAATCTTACAAAATCATTCAAAGCCGAAAAATATTCCCAGTTTTAAACATTGCATGTGGTATTCCTTTACTCACTTTCGATTTTCGCATTAGCGTTCCCGATCACATCATACTAGGGTGGAAGTCTTACGATATGCGATTATGGATTTTCAAGCCACTGGATTGGAACATGATTCCGGAGATTGTAGGCTTAAGAAGAGTGAGTAGGTATCTGGTGAAGAAAAATAAATCTCTACCGAAGCTAGTGAGTGAGCAAGTAAAAGTATTTATTTACAGTTTGCATAGTTTGCGGTTCGCATTTTTCACAAAAAATATGGATTATATCCACATGAGTGTAATGCAAACACATTCTAAGTACCTGAGAAGTATTTTTCTTCCAAGATTTCTCCTTTGTCCCGGCATGTTTACTTCTCCATATCGTTACATTCCGTTTCGTTTGAACGATTCAGGTGCACGTAAGGTATGACGATGAACGATGGAATTTGTGCACCAGGTATTTACTCATCTTCTACCAGCTCCATAGATATATCTTAATCCCTTCCACATCCACATCAGAAAACTTACTAAGGTCAAGCAATACCAGTCCCTTAAAAAATAGTCAATTCAACTCAAACGGAGCCACAAACCGAATTGGAAGGAATGGGAGATGGAGACAAAATTCCAGATCATTTCTCAAAAAAATCTACAGACAAGAGGCAGTTTTTTCCATCCGTTCTTTCAAAACATGTTTATTTCAAAGTGGTGAATGTGAACATCAAACCCGGGTTTGATTGCTCTCACGGAAAACTTTAATAATGGCAAGAACAACAAACAAACAATCCCATTCTGCACGAGTAGAAATCCCGCTTTCTTTTTCCCGATAAAACAACCACCAATAATTCCTGCCTGTTAGCCAACCGGATCAAAGCAATCATTCTTTTTGTGTCGGGATGAAAACGGCGCTTTAAAATAAGTGAGAATTTTGATATGCTTCATCCCATCTAGAGTTCCACTAATCCAATCTACTCGAACCAGGGAGCTGGGCAGGATCTGTTTCGATTTGAGAGCGGACTTGGACTTCCGCCTCTGATGATGATGAAGACGACTCCAACTTTTCTGGGAACTGCGATATCCGATTTTAACTGCCCATAAAGGAGTAATAGTTTTTGCGAGAGTTGGTAGAACGCAGATAAATAAATCATTTATTTGCCTGGACCCTGAAAAATCGTTACGTACTTCACTTGAGGCAAGTAAGTATTCCACTCATCCATCCATCCATCCACGATCATATAATTTGAAGGGATTTTATGACCACCCCGCATCACTAATTTTACTCGGGCTGGGACAACACACAATTAAACTCTCCTCTTTATGGACTCTACCGAAGCGGAAGCTATGACAACTTCGAGGGGTTTCGTTTTACGAGATAATCTTAACGTGCTCCACATTTTAATACTCTCACATAATCCTCTACTTCACTCCAAAAAATGCGATGTAGACGTTGATGTGTTATGTCAACGTTGATGGGATGGGATGGCATGGCAGCCTTCCAGATTTTAGGACAGGACCAAGTCATAATAATATTGGAGCGACCCAGACTTTCCGCTTCCAAAGAGCTCAGTTCTGGTCGCTGACCCACCACATCCCCACGTTGAACAAAAACTTACTCAATTAAAGCTGCTATTCAATTATGTCATGACGGCTTCAACCTTGAGCTCATCTAACCAAGCCAGGCCAACCCAACCCAACCAAATCCATACCCATGCCGGATATCTGGTATGCTCATTATGCTCCTTGTTACCCCAGTCCCAATAATGGATGCTGATCTGATTTAAACTTTTCTCTTTCTCTCCGCATGACTCTCTTTTTCCATGGAGGAGATGGGGTAGGTCAAACAAGACATACATAAATGCCTAAGTTCTTTGTCTCAAAAAATCATTGAATATTTACTTCCCCGTCAAAATAGCTCCATTTAAATTAGTGTGTGGAAATTATGTAAGTAAAGGAAAGCATTTCTTTATTTCGCGACTAAGCCAAATCAACTCGGTTCGTTCAAGCGAATTGAGTTATTTTTTAGAAGTCATATTTCTTCAAAACCTTCAGTTTAGTGGTGTTCCGCTCGCCAGGAAAATTTAGCTGAACGCTTTCCAACAACTTAAGTACCTATTTTTCCCAGTTGCATTAAAAATATTGCTCTGTGGGGGCGGAAAACACAGCTTAAAGCGTGAATATATTAAGCCTCTCATTTTCACGATTATTGCGATGTTTTCGTGTCAAAGCACTCATTATCTCGGGATATGATGTACCCTGTGAAGTGTAAATAAATATTTTGTGGAATGTCGACAATCTCGTAAAAGTATTTCTTCTGGGGTTTCCTCTTCCCAGTGAAGGTGAGCTACACACACACACACACGTACACTGCTTTGGAGGGAAGCGTCTAGTGCGCTTGCACTCATTATTGATGGCGAGTGCGGATTGAAATGTAAACTGAATCCTTCACGTAGGGATCAGTATTTTGGGGGGAATGGAGAAAAGAAACATAAATATATTTTACTGAAAAGTCCAAAGGGAAGCGTAAATGGAAATGATTCTCTCAGACGGGAAGTGTTGTTCCCACTTCACTCGACTCCTTACGACTCAACTGTGATGAATGAAGGAAGTGGAAGCCGCAAAAACGAGGAGAACTCCTTGTATGCGAGAAGTGACCAGGAGGAAATTAAAAGGAAAGAAAAGTGGCAGCTTGGAATGAGACGTCTTTCTCCGCCCTCCGCCAAGAATTTACTTTTTTCCTTAAATTGAAAGCAATAATGAGTTAAATGCATTAGTATAGTAGCGCGGAGAAATTCCGGAGTTAGTGGTAGCGGCCGCAGTGGCGGTGGTTTCATCATCACATCGCGGTACGGAATAATGCATGCCCACAACAAGAAACTGGGTGTCCGCACGCGAAACCAAACCGCATCCTCCTGAGCTGGAAAATTGCTCCACAGAGGAGAAAAGAGAGGATTCCAGGGAACCGCATGGACTAATGCATGCATGTCCACACCAAAGACTCCATTTATGGAAGATCAAGGATGGAGTGGATGGTAAGATGTTGATTGAAGCTATAAGTTCTGGTTCTGGAGCAGATCCTTATAGTACTTGAAAAAGTTGGTGGACACTGTCCCAGTCCAATTTTTCTCGGAAGATTGAAGTACTAAGTTCAATAGTACTGAATGAATTATCCTGAATGCAATTAGCTCAAAGGTGGGATTTGATCGGATTAAAAGATTAGGAGGTCGGGGGGGGGGGCGAAGATTTATTCCAAAAGGAGGAAAAGTTTTTCCTCAAAAACCTCATGTTTCGTGTTTCCCCTTCTTCACGCCAATCCCTTCCAATTCATTATTATCATCACCACGTAGGTCGCATTACACAAACAGAGAATTTTATGTGGTTGTCTAGATCTCGGGGAAGACGAGATACCCCAGAAAGCCATATGTTCGAATGACCAAGGAAATAAAAATTGGAGAGGATCGAGCTGCGTAGTACTCCGAGGACTAATAGACAATAGGTACACTCGGTGTGTGTTGTGTTCAGCAGTTGCTGGGTTGGAAGTCGAACTATTTAGCCGAAAAAAGGCCATCGAATCGGGCAGGAAGGGAGTGAAATGATGATCGTAAAAAGCCATAGCCATGATTTCTTGGACTACTTAGTTGCAGTTGGGGGAGAGTGCGCGCGTGGTTAATGGTTAAAGAGGGAGAGGAGCTTCAGGAAATGAGATGAGATGAGAGCGAGTCTCCCGTCGAACCCCAAAGAATGCAATGACATTAGACGGATTACGGTGAGTTGGTGTTTGTGTTTCCGCTTTCCTCCTCCAAGAAAATGATGAACCTGGCACTGGCATTGTATCACGATGCGATAATCCCAAAGAATAACAAACCAACCGACCAGAGAACTAGAACTCGGCGAGAATTATGGGTGATGTAAGTATTACGAGCAAACTGCTTGTCGCCATGCACCCATATGATCATACCAGAGAAAACGAGCTGACTCATGAGTGCGAACTCTCTCTATAACGGCTAGGAAAGGGGAAGAGTAATCTATAAGATTCATTAAAATCTTACTCCTTAATGATCCTTCCGTTTCATTGGGCGATTGACGGGAGCTTGTATTGTGCTGGAATTTAAATATTTTGAGAAATAAGCAAAAACTACACATTGCAAAGGTTGGAATAAGCATTTTAAAATATCTGCCCATATATACAACTTCTTATCCGATCCTCTGAAACTGACTCTTAAATAAAAATTTGAACTAAAGATTGAGACATGCACTCCCAGTAGTTTACGTTTCCATTTGGCAAAACAAAACTGCGGGAAGCATTCTAATAAATCTATTGTGTAACTTAGAATTCTTACTGACCTCTTCGCTTTGCTCAACTTCATCGTCAGTTTCTTCCTCAGGGAGAATCTGGAATCCTTGACTCTGGCCCATATTGATAGACGGACGAGAAGAAAGTTATTGAGAGTGGCGAAAGATTTTTGGTGAAAGATGATCAAGATGATGATGATGATGACTCAACTGAATACTTATCTCACGATTGGAGAGTACGCCACAAAAAAATCTTCCGTTCTTTTTTGCTCCCTTTCACTGGCTGGAAATGCGACGTGGGAAAATTTTCAATTTCGGAAATCTAACTTCCCCCCTACACGCAGGGATTGCTCCCACACAATATAAATAATTGAGGAGGGTGAATGAATTCGAAAAGAGAAATGAACGAAGAGAGCAAAGCTAAGTAAATGCTTCGATGAGGAAACGACGTAGGCAAGCCCTGTGGTGTCGATGTCACTCCGACCAGATTCAGACGAAAACTAACCGTAAGCGAGGTCGGAGATGAGCAAATGGAGGAAAACTACATTTCATCATGATCATCATGAACAACATCTCCGTCTCCAGTTAATATCGAAAGTTGTGGAAAGTTGATTCCGTATGCGGGAAGAGTAAGGCTGGCTTATTGATGATTTTAATTGGGCTTTTGATCACGGCCTTATGTATATATGGAACAAACACAGATTCATAAGTAACTTCTCCATATGTAAGTTCCCGATGCTTTTACAATAATTACATGTAAATTATGTAAGCTCTTTAGATGACTATTTCGGGAACTCCGGAGATTTCGTAAGACCCTCGAGGAAGAACAAGACTTTCCAATCGAAAAATCGGCATTAATTGAGGAAGACGAAAAACCATTCGGTTTGAAGTTTGGAACAGAGAAGAATTAAGTAATTAAGTAAAGAGCGGAATAAAGAGAAATTAAGTACTTGACATGTGTATCCTCTTCCAAATTTTCGATGAACGGATTGGAGGACGTGATTCCAGGGATCGTGTTGACATGGATTCTTACAAGAAAACTTCCGCATCTTCATGAAAAAACTTTCCAGACGGATGTTATAGGATCATTTGCAGAAGCCAACAACCTGATCAAACAGGAACTATAAATTTGAAGAAACTAGATGCTTGCTTAAAACATAAAACGAGTCTCAGCGCAGTGACTCAGTATCAGACTAAAGCAACAAGATGAAGCACTTCAAGACGAAGTGCATTTAGCAAACATTGAAACCCTGATCCCAAAAACGGTATTTTCGATCGATTATGTAATCGCGATTGATTGGATGATGAATGGAAAAGAAAATGCTCGATGAAATCATACAATGTACTTTTTGCTCCCCATCATTGAAAAGGAGGAAGCAGTGACGTGAAGATACGTCTGTCAAGAACTTCAACTTTACTAGAAAATAAAAACTTCTTGCTTACCTTAATAAGTCGTACAATGTTGCCGGCATGAACATAACAAGGTGGCACCAAATCCTCCAGTTTCGTGGAGGCAGAAAGCGACATTTCATTCTTATCACCGGACGAATAACAAGTCGCAAGAAGACAGACTGCACGGACCACACCAGAAGACTTTTTTGGAATGATTTCCTCAGCATACACCGAATGATCGTCTCCGCGATGCTCACCCCCTCCACAAACTCCTCCACAACTGCTGCTTCCACCACCATCGCCATCTCCGGAAGACTGAACTAACCTCCCTGGTCCAGGACTTTCGTTGAGCAGAGGGAGCAACGATGAGTCCTGAAATTTCCGGCAGGGAACAGTAACATCAAGAAAGAGTACAAGGCAAGCATGACCATCGCACTGTGCCCCAATTCAGGGGAAAGGCAAAGAGAAAGTGAAGGCGATCGGATATTTCTCATTTTCCTACCTTTTCATCCTCCGCAGCCTTACTCGCAGGAGATTTCTCAGGAGCTACATGAGGAGAAGGGGGCACTGGAGATGAGGTCACAGTCGGGTGGACCTTCGGAGGCCGAGATCTCGGCCAACACTCTTCCAGGCGGAGCTGTATTCCGGCCAGAACGGCAGCCTCGTCCTTGCTACAAGGCAGGTTTCCACTCACCACAAGTCTTTGCATCTAGAGTCGGAAAGAAAAACAATCCAGTCAGTCACTACTGCAATACTACTTACCGAGACACAACGTTAGGAGGGAGATAATCCTCTGAAAATTTTAAGTCAATACTACTACTTCCACTACTTTCGCAATAAAAACTGAGAGGGGGAATCCACAGATCACTGTTTATTTTTCCAAGAGGCACATGTGTTTTCTTTTCGCCCTCCCCTAACCTTGATCTATTGTTCTGAATTTAAGGAATGGATAAAAATGAAATGAGACTCACCTCCCAATATTCAGACTCTATTGCTTCAAGTGACTCCATGTCGTGAGTATCTTCCTCCACCAGCTACGCAGAATACATAATTTGTTTTGCAAAAGAAACATTCCAACATTCAGAGAAAGAATTCGAGCATAATAAGACAATTGCGTATTAATTAAACATTTCGAGTCGTACTGAAATGAAACGCAGAAAATGAATTCTCGCGTGCGCCACCGAGATATGCGCGTAAGTTTTAAATAGCACAATTATATTTATTTATCTAATATAATTTGATGGAATGGAAGGAGATTTACTAACCAAGGCTGGGCATAGCATGCGAATGTGGTCTGCCCATCTGAGGTACGGAGGACCACATGAAGACACTCTGGCGACGAAATCTTTCAGTTCTTTTATCACGCTACTTTTCGCTTGCGGCCGACAAGTCGTGACCCAGTCCTTAAAACAATAATTCCAATTAGAAAAAATAACCGTCCCATATTCGAGAGCAATGTGAGAGAAATGACAAGGTCTTTGTGAACATATGATTTCTTTTCGTCCAACAATGAGCGAACGAACGGGATCCGAGAAAACAAGTTGAAGATAAATCATTTTTTGTTGATAATATCAGATGAGATTTGTTGTACAACTCATTTTTTTTGGAAGCGAGTGCAAGTGGTCAACTAAGCAGTAAGCAGTCATGCAAGAAATCTATAATAGGCTTGTTAGATTATAAGGCTGGCTCTGCAATTGTAGTATAGGTATAATTA
Organism: Tyrannoseira gladiata; assembly: GCA_027744355.1. Taxonomy (NCBI): domain Eukaryota; kingdom Metazoa; phylum Arthropoda; class Collembola; order Entomobryomorpha; family Entomobryidae; genus Tyrannoseira; species Tyrannoseira gladiata. Next base: position 8,627 of record JAHZNH010001402.1, read on the forward strand.
AGTTCTTAACAGCTTCAAGTATTTAATTGAGAGATGTGATACTCAACTTCCTAGTAATATTCTCAATAGGAGGTGACTAATAAAAATCAGTGGCCACTGATCAATTAAAAGTTGGAATCCAATAAGGAAAACTGAGCAAACTGCTGGAAGGCATGCTACAGAATTAATTGTTTATAGTACAAGTTCAAATTGTGCGAGCTTAACGCTCCAATCTAATACTCTTTTTTCGAGGTTTCAAAATATGTTTACATTACATTGAGGACGTAGGTAGTGTTATTATGCGTAGCGGGGGCAAATTATCGAGTATAGTTTGAATATCAAGATTTGAAAGAGTTACTTCATTGAGGAATGCATTATTACTTCGACAAAGACTAGAACAGCGCGGTGGACTAATGGCATGTCCGAGATGAAGATGCTGTCATGTCGACGGCAAGCAGAACTTGCGGGGGATACGGAGCTTCGGCGGCTAATGCTAATATCACCACGTTCGTTCCCACTGCCAGCAGCGGAAGGTACTTTTTCCTCGAAAGGACTAACGCCCCGTGCTTTCGGGGAGTGGGGAGTCAACAGACCAGGGGATGGAGGAGGGGGAGGTACTGGCGGGGGTATCACCGCCGGGAATCCCCTCACAGGACTGGATGGACTGAGCAAGTGCGCTGAGCTGGGAATGGGGAGAGTGGGAGAAGTCGGGGGAGGTGTGGTCGACAGGCCGGGTAGTATCAGAGGGAGTGGTGCTTCAAGGGTAACTTTTGGCACAGATCGGGAACGTGGTCGTGGGGAAGCTGGTGGTATAGCGGGTGGACTCGGCGGCTCTATCGAAGTGTCGAGGAAGTCTGGAAGATTCTGAAGACGTCTTTGAAATGCCAGAATCTCATCTTCAGGAGTGTCTTTTGGGGGTGTGGTCGCCTCTGGCGCAACATCCAGCGAGCGGTTACGACTTAAGCGTCTCGTCTTTTTCTGGTGCAAGCTACCGAATCGGAATGACTAGAGAGAAAAATGTGAGTTAGAAACCATTATCATGAAAATTCTTCCAGTGAGTAAGTAATTAGAGTTTTACTCTGCGTCATATTAATTGTTAATAATTTAATTGCATAGCTATATCTAGCTTCGCACCTGCTTCGTCAGGAAAGATGGGGATGTGGCAGGCGTATTATTCTGACTACTTGGACCACTACCACCACCTCCACCAGCGTTTCCAGCAGTGTTTAAACTTTCTCTTGACGTTGCCGCGCGGAGGGCAGCAAGAGGAAGGAGGCCGAATATTGAACTTTCCCTAGGCTTCGAACTAATTTCAATGGTTAACTTTTGGCTGTCCTCTGACTTCTCAACGCTAGCCTCCTGGCTTGACGATCTCCACTTGGAGAAGATCCCACGAATCGTGTTGCTACTCTTCTTCGTCGGAGAGGATGGAGCCGGGTCTGTGGGTGATACAGTCTCCTCCAGCTCGTGGAGAATGAGGTTCTCCTCACCTTCCGTGAGATTGGCCCCTGATGCACAATCAACCGTCAGACTCACCTATAGAAAAAAGAAAAATTGTGCTTTATAAAAGAATATCCTCCTCCATCAAAGTTGTAGAATTGCTCATGTCAATAACTAACTCCGTACCTGACGTCGCCTCCTTAATGTCAATGGAACCGATTCATCAGTACTCGAAGCTCGACTTCGTGAGGTTCTCGACTCACCGGACAAAATGGAGAAGAC
>JAHZNH010001403.1:0-11053 GCA_027744355.1 Tyrannoseira gladiata
TAAAGTCTTGCTAAAAATGCAGTTTAGTATTCAGCAACCTACTCGCTCTGCAAAAAGAAAATTGTGTTTGATCCAGTGTCCAAAAAAATGTCACCCTTTTTCTCAAGGTTCCTGTTTTAAATATAAAATATTGCACGAGTAAGCAAAAAGCTTGGCTTTGTCTTGTTTTTCTGCTTACTTTACATATTTTCATTTCCCCATGAAATACTCGGTCAGAGGATCGGGTAGAGGTGGAAGGGCAAAAGGCTCATAAATAGACGTTACAATGCAATGGGAGTTTTTTCTTCGGTTTTGCGTTGGTGAAGAAAAGATGCCAAGGAAGATTCAAAATAGGAAAAGGAATTCCTTTCCAAAGCAACCCAAACCGAGAATTCAACCTCGCAACCTTCTTTTCATTTCGATTCGGGTTCCCATAGTTCCCTTTCTCCCAAAATATGTACGTTTCTCTCGGTTTTAAGGGCAAATTGGATGAACAAGGTGGTACGTCGTGTTGGTGCTTCATCCTGACGCTGATGGTGGTCTCGAGGTGGGAGTATTTCTTCCAAGGAGGGAGAGGAGGGGAAGTGAACTTTTCAATAAAACGAATAGGCTTTGAGCCTGGGAGGCAGGTACTCCGAGGATGGAACTACGCTAGATCTGAAATGGAGAGCATCAACATACGCCTCTGCTACCAGCTTTTCCTCTCATTTTCATCTCATTATGCAAGCATTTTTATTTTTTCTCACGGCTCTATCTGGGAAGAGATCTTCTTTTGAAGCTAAGAGCCCAAAAGTATCCCCAAGCAACTGGAAAACCTCTACAGGTATGAGAAAATAGCTGTGGTTTCTTCTCTTGTGCTATAGGATCACCCGAAGAAATCAACAAGTAGGATGGAGGAGGAAAAGGAATCCTACTGCTTACGGTAGTTACGGTGAAATTTGGAGATGTGATATGAACTAGATATTATTTATCAAGGAAGCCAAACCATAAGGATTATTCCTGAAAATATTTAGATCTGTAGAAGTAGCTTATCATCTCGAAACTTGCTCATTAAGCCTGTGGTATTTAAGTAAGTAGTGCTTTTCCTACTTACAACTTAAGTCGGATTAATTCGCAATATATAAGATCTGCAGAAGCAGCTTATCATCTCGAAACTTGCTCATTAAGCCTGTGGTATTTAAGTAAGTAGTGCTTTTCCTACTTACAACTTAAGTCGGATTAATTCGCAATTTAAGCTCCGCTTTCTATGTTAGTCCGACTCTTTTGTTCCTATCTTTAATTGAAATGTTTATTTACGAGAGGTCCTTGAATTTCTTTCCCCACAACAACTCCACTCCACTGCTCCGCTACCCTTTTAATGTCCCGCTGATTATCTTCCACCAAAAATCTAATTTCGTGTTTTACCACGGTGCTTCCTCAGGTGTATTGAAATTGAAGTATTTAGGTGGGTTATATATACATACATATGCTTACGTCATGCTCGACATTGAAGCATCTCTCAAAAAATAAATAGGATTTCTACCACACAAAGCAAAATACATATTGTCAAGATATGAATTCATACTTGGAAAAGTACTCAGGCAAAATTTGGCATGGCCTTCGTGCCTTATCAGGAAATTATTCGGGAATCGTCAACCTTTTTACGGCACTTCAGATCCTTTTGATGAACCCCTCATATTTTATTCAAAGTATCGCGAAATTATTTCAAATGATAGCATTTACTTTCGTCGGAGGAGGAAGTCCGGATTCTATTTAACTTGCCTTCAGCACTCATTACTTGCGTCAGTGTTCTCACGTTTCCCCGAAGACTAAAGGGCATTATATCCGAGTTGGAGTAATATCATAGCATAAATGATTAATAACTTCCGCATTTATTCTTGGCTTGCCGTTCCTTCTCCTCCCATCTTTAATGCGCTTCAGTGACTTGACACTAACGCTTACAATTTTCTCCTTGTTCTTCCTTATGCAACTTCTAAATTACTGGCTGAAAGCTTTTCTTCAATTTGCCAACTCCACTCGCACTCCCCCTTAATATTTATGATATTTCACTCGTGAATGACTACTGCCATACAGAGCGAGAAAATTCATTCCTAATGTCCTTCCACTACCTTCATTATTCCAGGCATCCTAAAAATCCTATTATTGCCCTGCTCTAATGTGCCTATGCACTTTCCAAGTTTCTCCTTCGCGTGACCTTCCCTCCAGTCTCACATTGCCCCTCCAAGTTCTCCCATTCTGCACTCACTCATTCACCTTTTCCCATTTCACAATCATTTTTCGCTGTCGTTTCACTCCCATAAAAAAACTTTTTCTTCTCTCTCTTTGTTGGGAGCCAACTAAACCCGTAAGCCAGAAAGTTAAGGAGATTACACTTTCCAGAATAAAAAGTTTTTCACAATAGTCGTACTACTAGTAGCTTCTGGTTTCGTTACATTTTCCATTCTTCCCCTTGCAGCAACAAGGGGAAATGAACCTTTCCCTTGGTCGCATTCATCTCCTCCTCGTCCAATTCCCAATTTCCGTTTCTACTACCTCCGTCCTCGGGAACAGGTGATATCTTCCTGGAGGAAGCCGAGCCGAAGGCTTAGTCGTGCATATGATTCTTCAAGATATGATATGATACATACTTATATTCGCTCTCTTGCTCAGTTTGCTTTTCCCCACGACAAATATCATTTTGATTTTATTACATACCTCGCCACGACTACTTAACTGAGCGGAGCCACAATACAATCCCCTTCTCATTTCCTTTCCCATTCCATTATATTAAACCATTTATCTACTTCTTTTGATTCCACTCTTCTTCTTATCCTTTCGCATTTCCTTCCTTTCTAGTCACCTACCTACTTACTATGTACTTGAGCCTCCCCTTATTGTTATCTGTCCCCAACTCGGCCATTTACTTCCACTTTTCGGATCAAGTCACCACTCCAAATTTTCCCGTCGTCCTACATTTCCATGCATTTTATGACGTGCAAAACTCCAAAAATTTTATCCTTGTTTCACTAAAGCTCACCAAGAAAAAAATTCGATTTCCTCAAAAAGTACAACAACACAAGCCTACCCATTCCAGTAATAGTGTTTATTCCTACTTTGCTTCACATTCCCCCTCTCTCGAAATAAGTGAATTTTCTGCTTTTTTACCTTTACCCCGCGTGGGTGCGAGAACGAGAACAAACATTGAATTTTATTCATATTTTTCCCGGGCACAGGAATCTGAGGTTTTTGCGGAGGTTTCAAGTTATTTACTCGCTGCTGGCTATTTTCCTTTACGTAATGGCATTATGCAGCAGTGCGAGTGCCTTCTCCCTCATTTTCCCCATTTTTTAAATGCCATCATATATCCCTGCTCGAGACTAACAAAGAAAAGGTGGAGACTTCTAAACAGCAACATGGAAAAACCTCTCTCTTTTTTCGCGAGATAAAAATGAGGATTTTATTTAAAGCGCAAAACTAGATTTCTCCTCCCTTTCCCCATTCTTCAGTACCAAACTGAGCACCCAGCAGTATCTTTCGTTTTTAGTATCTTTTGATGATGCTGAGCCGTAAAAAGGCAAAAAGAAATCCAAATGAGATGAGTGGAAGGCTTGTTAACCAAAGCCCTGCAATATCTCCGTAAGTAAATGTATCTTCCCTTATACAAACCTTATTGCACCTATAATACCCTCAATAAAATATTTTTTTGTTGGCGCATTAGAGATTCCTAAACTGGTGAGGTACCCCTCACTCACTCACTCACATTCCTTTATCATACTTATCTATCTACATCGGTATCCCCCGAAAAAAATATGACGATAAGACGGAAAATCGAATGGAATTCTGGAGAGTAGGAATGCACCAACTACTACTAGAAAAACATAAAATGAAATTGTACGTGCCTCCTCGGCGAAATGTCACCTTTTGGAGGAGTTTCGCAACCAGCACCAATAACACAACAACACCAATCCATAAAAAAGGAATGTTTCCCTCAATCTTAATCTGGAGGATGAGGTCTCCTTGGCTTGGTCGGGGTCTTAAATCACACGAGAAAATGGAATTTTTGAATAGGTCGGCTCGTCGAGTGTGAATACGTGCCGGGCTGAGGGCTGACAACAACCAAGATTTAATACATGGGGGGAATGGGGGCCGTTCAAAAATTTGAAACGAGTTCGCGGAACTACTAATGATGAAGTGAAAAGAACGAGACGAGGCATTCGCTAATATTATTATCCTCATGGTATACATAAATAAGTAAAAAATTTAGACTTCTCGTTATCGCCTCTGATAAATTGGAACGAGATGCAGTTTGTTGCAAGATTTCGAACTTCCAATTGCATTCGGACTTCACGCGTTCCTCCTGTTTACATTGAACGTACGAATGAACATCTGATTACGAGATACGGAATGTAGGAACCTACGATGATTTGAACAGTCAGTACTGCTTAATTTTTCTGTATTGGAGTTTATTTATGTAAAACGTACTCACTAAAGCATCCCTTTCCATTCAGGTTAGAAGCTAAATACAGTACAGGTACTTTTTATATACGGGTTGGTAAGTTGGAAGGGAAACGGCAGCTCATATAATATTGATTAAAGCATGGGCACATAACTCTTCCTGTTTTTATTTTTTGAAGATATTTCCCTGTTTTTGTTTGTCCCGTTCCAAAAGGATACGTGGTGGAGTTGGGAATTTGGAACTGGCTTGCGACTGGATGTGGAAGAACTCCCAGGAACTCGCCTTTTGTAAATTTAAACGCGTTTGTACTATTGTATTCCCGAAAAAAGGAAACATCGTATCGGGTTAAAACGCTAGGATATCACATCACATCGAAGTATGTTCTCATCCTCTGAATTTTTCAAGAGTAATTCTATATTCTGAGATCTTTGTTCAGATCTAGGATTCCTGAGTTGGAAAGATGAAACTGGAAGGGCTTATTTATTCATTTTAAATGTCAGATTGCCTTTTGCTCTTCACTTCTGATCTAGTTACTTTCTTCAGATCCGGATCTGATCTACCGTTGACTTCAAATTCAATAAAGGAACTTAAATATTGCTGAGCAGGAATCGTCAAATGTTTCAAATAAAGTTTGAGGGGGCGTCTCATTTCAAAAGGCAAGGAATTTTTTCGTCTTTTCACATAAAAGTGATAGAAAAATGATCTATCATCCCCATCGACACCATACATCATCTTTCCTTTTGACAAGGATGTTTTCCTTCTTTCATTTCGTAAGCTTTTATCAAAACACGCATTTTTTATTGATTTCCCGATTTTCGGGGCGAACTGACTCAAAACGGAGGAGAGATGGCTTCTATGCTTCTATGACAATATTATGCACAAACCCAGCCTTATGCCTGTGTTATAGTGGCGAATTTTTGAGTCGTGTGACATGCAAGCCTCTCCTTGTGTCTCCCATAATTCGTCTTTTCACATAAAAGTGATAGAAAACGGATCTATCATCCCCATCGACACCATACATCATCTTTCCTTTCGACAAGGATGTTTTCCTTCTTTCATTTCGTAAGCTTTTATCGAAACACGCATTTTTTATTGATTTCCCGATTTTCGGGGCACACTGACTCAAAACGGAGGAGAGATGGCTTCTATGACAATATTATGCACAAACCAAGCCTTATGCCTGGGTTATAGTGGCGAATTTTTGAGTCGTGTGACATGCAAGCCTCTCCTTGTGTCTTCCATAATTTCGTCTTGTCGCTTTAGACAACCAGGCAGAGAGAGCTAATCGCTTTGAAAATTGCTTCAACTTCCCGTAAATGAGAGGAGAGTCCCCGCTAATCTAGAAACTCATTTCATTGATTAGAAACTGGAAGTGACGGTTCACGCCCGGTGGAGAATAAAAAATTGCGCATCTATCTAGCTCCACATTCAAAGAGTGACACTTGATGTGTGCCCCTGAATTAATATGATGCCTGCAATGGAGCGGTAGCGGTATGATAATGTGATTGGATATGGGAAAATAAAAATTCTACGGCTATTCTACAGTCCGAAAGCTGAAGTTTTGGTTTCGTGATTTCGAGGAAAAATTTAAGCTGGATACGATCCATATCGTATCCACAACCATAAAAAATGCACGTGAAAGCATTTGCACCGTATTTATTCACGTAAAAATGTCAATCAAAACAAAGCGACTAATGGCATTCCTAGGTCATTTCCAGAACCTCGTAGATTTTTCGGGCAAGTGATGGCTTCATAAGCATAAGCAAGCGTTCCTAAAAGGAATATTTCTGCAAATACTTTTTCTGCCAATGTTTACCTGACAAGGAGGTTGGCAAGCCAGTTGAAGTTGTCCCTTGCTGCTGTTGTGATGCTAATCCTGCTTGTGGCGGTGGGGCTGCCATGGTATCTGAGAGTGACAGGAAATTGATGCAAATGGCCAAGAAGAGGAGGGACGAAGTCCCAACTGGAACTTTCTCTGGGAATCTCATCTTGTATTCCGATTTCTGAAAACGGGGAAAATCAGTGGGAGTTATTATTTGGCATGGCATTGAAGTATATTCAGATTCAATGAAATCATGGAAATATTTTCCCCACTAAGGGAACTGCATTGCAGTAGGATATTTTACGGATTGAGTAAAGTCAAAGTTTTAAAAGTTTTGTGGGAGTTCACATGCGGAGAGGAAGAACTTTTTAGAGTAGAAGTTAAATAATTCACAAAATATTTTTTTGAGAAGCTCTTCCCGAAAAAATGACTCGTTTAAGTAATCTACTCTGCATCTCATTTTGAAAGGGTAACATGCTGAAATTATGGGATTTTCCATTTGGAACGACGTATCGTACCGAAAGGATCAGGACTCATATGGAAAATGGGAGGAAGAAATTTCAGGATAAAAGGAAGGGAATGATAATGAGCAAAGTTAAGTGCTTCTCCGTGACCTTTCCATTATCATCAAGGGATCTATCAAGAACCTTTCCCTTGGTCGGCTCAGTTAAAATTATTACTTTTGCAGGATAATGGCAGGAGTTATGAACATTGAATACTGATCGATAGATTATGCAGATCGGGAAAATATTTCGGGTGACCTTTATTCAAGGACCTACTTATTCTTGTAGCCTTCAAGATGATAAAATTAAGAATAATTTACATGATAAGGGAAAAAATTATTCACGAGTGGAAATGCAACCATTTTGAAGTCAAATTATGAAGCGGGGTGATTTGATTCGGTTGATGGAAATGAAATATTCAGAAACGAGAGAAATATTCTTAAAGAGGAGCTTAATAAGGAAATATTTAATAACTTACAAGAAATATTGAAGAGGATTTCCCAACGTCCGGAACAAACAACTAGTTGCTCGAAGTCACTTGGAAAGTGTCGCTTATTGCAATAATCCCCGGATCCCTTTTCCTTCGCGAGGAGAGGAGATTGATAATGTGAAAACTTGGTGCGATAAATCCCTATGGTGATCGCTCTCGCTTGGTAGTTGACTAGACGACGACGATGGTGGTGGTGGGAAATGGAACGGCAAAGGAAAATTTATTATGTTGCTTTGTAGCTAGCTGAGTTTCTCGTGAGATGCTTTCTCTCCCACGGCCAAGTAACAAGTAACGACAAGTCCACAACTTTCCACGGGAGAAAGTGCCAGAGAAAAAAGGAGGAAAATGGGCTTGGTGCTGGAGCTAATGGTGAGCTGAGCTCCTTTTTTCGTGGGTAGTAAGCAAGTAAGTGAAGCAGAATCAAGATGAAGTGAAGCCTTCCAACATAAAAAGCGAGAGAGGTAGTGGCCTGTTGATTGTGGAAAGGAGCTTTTCCAGAATTTCTGTATGTTCTGGGTTTGCTTGTACTATCTCTCCATTGCTAAAGAATGCTTTAATGAACGGACGTTCCTTTTTTCCTTCAAATATTCACGAATCACCCCAGCACGGACAAATAAAATACCTTGTCTCCATTTCCCATTTAATTTGAAATTGTTCTGAGGAATGAATTATTAAGGAGGATTCTGGAGAAATGGTTAAAAGTTTAAGTAGCAATTAAGAGTCGTGGATGTGAAGAAACTAGGGAAATAGTCGTTGGTCATTAATAATGCTTAACTCCCGGTGCTCATCCCTTCCCAGGATGGACTATTAGTAATTAATTCATCATCATCTTAATGTGATTTTAAAGGTCACTTCAAAATAGTTCGAATAGCGACTTGAAAGTGAGATGGAAAGACAGTTAATTTGTCTCCGCTCTCGTTTGCGCAATGGCCCTTCACATTTACAAAATTTTAAAGCCCAACTTACGTCATGGAAGTTTGAATGCAAGTGTTATAGGTACGTAGTATATGATAAAGGTTGGTTTTTAAAAATTAATATTTCTTTTTGTAATTTACCTAATGTACTGACTGACTGTGGCGTTACCAAACCCATTCAAATCATCTTTTTTCATTGGAATATCCAACACTTCAAATAGAATATTTTAGAATGCTTTGGTGACAACATCAGAGAAGTTGCAGTCGCAGGTGGAAGTTGGGGTAGAATAGCAAATAAAAAACGGAGCTGGGTTCATCACGCGTGACATTTTAATTATTAGCGTGTCGCTGTAGCACATTCGCCGTAGTAGCATTTTGAGCAAAGAAGCTTGAGCTGGGAGTATTTTTCAAGAATGATTCTAAATTGGGCAAATATTTAAGTGGATTGCATACACATATGCATGTACATCATTACATTTTACGAAAAGTTCGTCCGGGAAGGGATTAGTTTGACAAAATATATAGTATGACATATTTTTTCATTATTCGCAATAACCTTTTGTAATTTGTGACAAAAGTTTGAACGTGGTTCATTCCTCTCCTCGAGCTGCAGTGCAAGGAAGTAAGAAAACTTTTTACAAATTGCTGAAATAAGTATGATCTCTGGGGATCATAAGGAGTCAGAGGAATGAATATATTCAGCGCTAAAACTGCTCCAAATGCATCCGGTACCTTCGCTAGTATATGTATAACTTTGCATCAAATTCGCACATTTTCAACAAAAATGAAGTGCATTAGGTTATTTCGAATTTAGCATTTTTGGTTTCTCCTATAGTTTCTCCAGAAACGATATTGCTGTGAATTCTATTTAAAATGATAAATGTATTTGGGAAGATTTGTCAGTCTTCCTGAAGCTAGTTGATTCAGCATATCCCGACCCTAATTTTTTAGTTGTCTACGTTTACCCCCACTTTGTATGCTGAACGTGTCGCGAGTCCCCAGCGAGAGACTAAATTTTTTAGGGATTTGTGATTCCACCATTCGCAATATTTTTCCTAGTCAGGGTACTAGTAAGTACACGCTAGATAATTAGATTTTTCTTGTGCCCACCAGTGCCACAGGCAAATTTTAATTTCATTTTATGAGAAGGGAACACACATCTCAAATTAAACAAGGCTTCACGGTCCTTGATAATCTTGGTGTAGAGCTGTAGTAATCTCACTGCAAGCAAAGAGTAGGGCATGCATGAACGGGAAAGGAAAAAAAATCCTTGTGTTGTTAATTAAATGGGGAAATGCAAACGATAAATTTTTCTCATTTTGCTCGTGGCTGTTGATACAAAAAAAATATTCTTCAAGACTCACAGTACTTGTGCAGGACAGCGTTCTAAACCATGAAGATGCTGAGAGTGGGCAAGTAAGTATTCTGTAGAAGGAATAACTGTGCACTTGCGAATAAATTATGTTTGTTTATTTCACGTTGGGAACTTGAAAAAAATCCCGAGTGTTTTTTTATTTTTCCCAGCTTCCTTCAAGCAAGACTACCTCCGTCCACGCGAAAGAAAAATATTACATTTTAAAGTGGATATCAAAGGGAACCGTAAAGTTTCTGTGGATGCAACTACATAACTTGGATGTTGCAATATTACTCCACGGCAACAGAAGCCACGCTAACCTTGCAAAATGGAGTGGTGGCAAAGGTCTGCCATCACGAGAGACTGGCTTACATAACCACATCATCAGCATCACTACTACTACTACTACTGCTGCACGTTGCTGCGACAACGCTTCTGAGTTAGTCCTGATGACCATAAGACCATGCTGACTTCTGGGTGTTCTCTTTTAATTTCGTTTGAGGTAGAGACCGACATACTATATCGTTGTGGTGTGTTTCCTTGGGGTCAAGGATTTTGTAGGAATTCCAGGTCAACTTTTTTCTAGTCCCGAAAGACCCTCCTCGGTTAGGGGGATAAAGAGCTGTGAAACGTGAACAGGAATAAAATCGTGTAATTTTTCCCGAGGAAATTAATGAGTATGAATTGTGCAAAGAGGAGAAAAGCCTTTCCTGCTCCCATCATCTCGGCGATCGTGCCCTGGTACATTTCGTTTCTCCTTCTCCAACCGGAGACTTCCCTCTGTTATTATGTGGGCCCGGAAGTGGGGAACGCGCCTGGAGAGTTGAAATTACCAAAGGTGAGGTCCATTTTCAACTCGAATGCTACGACCCTCGCAGAGGCAGCATACGTTCCGCAGGTCTACGCTGTGGGGAATAATATCGTAACATTTCTTCGGAGCATAATTCCTGGCCTCCAGCCGAAGGTGGACTTTTTCGCGGAGCAGATTCAAGACTCCATTGACATCGCGAATGGGAAGCTGATGCAGACGTTGGAGAATAGTAATAATGGGATAATTGCGGTGGAAAACTTTTTCACTGGCCTTATGAAGGCATTCGTCTTCGGGAAAGGACCTGATGATGAGGAGGAGGAGGAGAGAAAGAGGAGGCTTGCGGTGGCACTAATGCGAGCTACATCCACATCAACGACGACGACGACCACTTCCACAACAACAAAACCCACTATTGCCACAACGACCACCACAAGGAAAGTTTCAAGTACGACTACGGGGCAACCTGCGAAACGATCTACAACCACTACAACTAAAAGCAGTAGCACGACTTCTATGAGTAGTACTACAACTTCCAAGAAACCCGTGGTCATGACTACACTTCCGGTGAAAAGTGCGAGTTCCACGACGACCACCATAGCTTCGAGAAAAGATTCCGGGGAGAATGCGTTACCATTAGTGATCAGTAACGATATTGCAGATGTGGCTCAGAGAATCCGCGATAATAATTTTAACAAAATGAAGATCATAGAAATTGTGAAGAATATGCTGTGAACGAGCACAGCAA
>JAHZNH010001404.1:0-18773 GCA_027744355.1 Tyrannoseira gladiata
CCCTCCATCCATGGAGCAAGAGCAACGACCCGCGATTATCCCTCGACAGAAAAGTCTTTCAGAATTTCCAAAAATATCGACTGCGCCAAAGATAGCGCCATTAACGATTGACACGGAAGCTTTCAATTTGGCAAAACAACAACAACAGCAGCAGCTAGCAAAGAATCTTGGCGTGCAACAGAATAGACCCGCTGTCCAAACACAGCAACAAAGAGCAAATGCCAGCACCAACGCCTCACTTCATCATCAGCAGCAATTTCACCTGAGTCAACAACAGCAGCAGCAACTTCAACAGCATCAAAATAGAATTCTGCTTCAACAACATCAGCTACAGCAACACCAAGCGACCTCTAAATCGACTCGAAGCTACCCAGACACTCTTCACCGAACCTCGTCCGGAAGTAGTATATTCAGTAGGGCAAAGAACCTCTTCTTCGGGAGCCAAGATGGAGCTCCTCCCTCATCCAAGATCCGACCTAAGCTTCCCTCCGCCTCCCCAGCGAAAATCACTTTCCCCAAACAATTCGAAGCGCAAATGTCCCCGGAGAGTGCGGACCGGAAACAGAGGGAACTCGCGGCATATTTCAAACAGCAGCATCAAGAGCTCCTGCAACAGCAAAAACAGCTCTACAAGCAGGACTCTGCATTAAGAGGAGGTAAATTAAGGAAGAGTGCTTCCCATAGCAAAATTATGCATCGGCAAAGGTCACTTTCCGACGGGGATGAGGACGTGGATGCAATTTTTGAAAGCCTTTTTAAGGCTTCTGGTACGCAGAAGTAAAACAAACAAAAATCAGAAAATACAGAAACACAAAGTGAATTTTTCTTTCTTGTTTTGAGTCTGAGTCTTGGCCTGACCGCCGCTGACAAACTATATAGAGTTCTTATCTAATCCAAAAACAAATTCGAAGCGAGCAGATGTACTACTACTCTATTAAATTAGTAAACACATTTTAGTTGCCAGTATTTTTGAGTGGACGCTGTAAAAAACTATTTACTGTTGTGAGTGGGAGAACAAAGGAATTTTTTTCAAGAGACGCCCTTTTACTTACATTTCTTGAACTTTTCGAAATTTTCAAAATTGCCTGAGATCACGGCATTTATAGAAACTTTAAATTATTCATTTTTTTCTTTTGTTCAACCGCTAGCAAAGAGTAGAATGCTTCGTGATCGTAAGTACTTAGCGACATGAATAATTGCAGTAACTCTTGCGATTTTGACTGAGGCGACTACATAAGTATTTTTACTACTACTACTAGTACTACTGCTGCTCCACTGCATATCCGCACATGACACGCCAGGCGAAGCACTAGTCAGTAACCACGTAGCCATCAGTTGTTTTATTTTTTGTGTAAAAAACGTGGAGAAAAAAACCGTTTTCAAGTAAATTACGTAGCTGCACTGCTACTACTGCTGCACTCACTGCCACTCAACTTTGAAATCGTGCACGTGGAAAAATAATAATGGCGATGCGATGATGATGATGATTGAGAGAATTGGATTTGGATTTAAGAACGGAAGTCCATGATGCATTCGTTTCCACTTTTGTGAGTTTTCTCATCTAAATGAATTACATTCATTTATTATTCAGACTGGTTTTTTATTTCGTTGTGGCGAAGTTTTTTGAACGAAAAATAAAACAACTGATGGCTACGTGGTTACTGACTAGTGCTTCGCCTGGCGTGTCATGTGCGGATATGCAGTGGAGCAGCAGTAGTACTAGTAGTAGTAGTAAAAATACTTATGTAGTCGCCTCAGTCAAAATCGCAAGAGTTACTGCAATTATTCATGTCGCTAAGTACTTACGATCACGAAGCATTCTACTCTTTGCTAGCGGTTGAACAAAAGNTTATCCATGCAAAAATACTATTATTAACACAACTAGATTACATACATGTCGAGTCATGCTCCCAAGGAGAACCTTGGTAATGCGCTTACCGACGGAAACACCCGTTCGTTTACTCATAGCTGTGGTGCTTTCTTTTAAACTGGCATAATTCCGTTGCCTCTATGATTTTGCCGCTGCATAATTTTCTAATTTTTTAAATATCTGCTTATTCAGTTTATTTTTTTGGGAAGTTTCTCTGGAACGTGGAGCCAAATTTCCGTTCCTGAGGGACTTCTCGACGATGCCTATGTTTAATTTATGATTTCAGCGTTATATTTTTAGTTCCGCTGCGATCATAATACCATTTTTTTGTAAATTTACATATATTCCACACCAATTTATCAATATCACATTTGATGATACCGGTGCAATACGAGTGCTCCAGTGAAGTTGGAGACAGTCACTGACATGACAAACATTAACAAAGCTTGAAATCGTTTCTTTATGCATCCTTCAAAGTTCTAAATATGACAGCCGAGTCGGAGTGTAGCTAACAGTGATATGAAATCTTTGAATAATCGTACTTTCTAGTTAATCCTAAGTAGTAGTTTGTACCTTTTAAACTGTCACATGAAACTTCACCACAACCGATTTTTTCATCCATTCATTTTCATTATCTTAAATACTCGTGTCACTATCCACGATCAATCAGTCGCCATTCGAAAAATCACGATTGATTTGCTCGCTTTACTCATTTGGAGAGATTTTTTCTCCATTTGTACATTCCGTGATACAAGAATCATGCTTGCCGCCTTATTGCTTACTCGAATACAAAAAACGTGCAGTTTTTAATTCTGTAACTCCGCCGCACCGTACAATAGTCACGAACGGTTGTAATACGTACGAATTTAAGTTTTTGCGTTGCGAACATACATACACAGACGCATAGCGACGTACTTCTTTAGTGATTTTGTAGTGGCCACAGAGATTTACATGGAACTAGATTACCTAATACGCACTTATTAATTCGTTCATAAGGTTGTAACAAAAGCGACCAGTTGGAATTTGGCAGGAAGGACTTCCTCCATTTATAGTGTAGTGGTGTGTAGCCATAGTCGTAAAATAATTTGTAAGATGATTACCATTATTTTCTGTAAAGTAAATTACACTATAAAATAGCTCTTTAATTACCAGAAAAAAAGATCGAGTGCACATGTAATAAGTAGGTACTCCGTCAGTAGTTAGTGTAGCCTTAGCCCAGCTTGACTACATAGACGATGCACACGCACACACTCGATAAAAGTCAGGAGTGGAAAAAAAGAGTCGAAGTCGAAGCTGGTATGGTACAGTAAATTTGGGAGTTCTACTAAAAAGGCTGCGAGTCGATGAAAATCCATTTTTGAGGGTGTATAGTATCCTGTGGTATGGTAATGCAAAAAAGAGACTACTACCTTGATGATGATGATTAATTGCCTTATTTGATTAATTCCATGTTGCATACACACACATCAAAACTTCCCCTAACTCTAGCGAGCTAAATAGAACGTAACGTTTGGTGGTGTGCTTCGCTACGACTGTATGATCCAATCGAAGTGACCGTTACAACAAAGGCGAGCACAAAGCAACGCGAAAAACAGAATTTACTTTGAGATTTTTAACGACTTGCGATTTCCATCTTCTTTTGTTGGGAAGTACTTACTATCGTATCAGAAAATGGACTAAGTATTCTTTATTTTGATGAAGTCGTCGTAAAAATTGTAGTCGAAGCTCTTAATTGATTTCAGTGTATGTTTTTTGTAAGCCGCTCTTGCTCCCTTCAGTAAAGTTCAGACTTTAGTTGTAGTTCAACCTGCGGAACAAGAACTTATCTAAGGAGGTGAGGTGACTTCAGTGCTCCCATTTAATTATTGGCAAGGAAATGTTCCGGATTGTGGAAAATTAAGGGTGTTTTTTATTGAGTAGAGAGCTTTAGGCACTTACTACTGTGTTTTTCCAGCGGAGGCTTCCAGTACTCACTAAATTCTTGAAATTTTATCTTTTTATTCGAGTAATTGATTTGGTTCCTCTCGTAACAAAACTGAAGCTGAGCTGAAGCCGCGAAGTGATTTTATAATTGCATTAATCTTAATACTGAGTTGTAGCGTATGAAAACTTAATTAGAGAAAGAGTAAAAAACTGACAGGAAATATAATGGAGATTTATTATTGATTCATATCTTATAACCGTTAAAACGTTACAAAGTGTACTACTACTACAATTTTTTCTTTATACAATACATCATATACTGCTCAAATTTTTTTGTGTGACATTAATTGATTCTTCCTTGGGAATTTTTGTTTTTTGCTTCCTTAATTTTTTTCCAGAGTAGCGTCTATTTTTTGTGTATTTTCTTTGTTTTTACAGTGGAGTCGAAAGCTATAAAGATCGCTGACGCTGTTTCAAAGTCTGAGACTTCAGGTTCTACGATATCTGTTGAATGTAAGTATTAAATAATCATGACAAAAAAAGATCTTGTAGCACTCCGACAAAAAACTATTATTAATCATTTCAAATGCTAAATGAATATTATGTGACCAGATGAAATTTTTGAATGGCCACTTGAACTCGACTATTCTCCAGTATCTATTTATCTCTCTTATTCTACTATCTCCTTAAAACTAAAAAAAATCATTGTAGTTGGTATTGAATAATATGAACAGTGAGTGGTACTTTATACCTTCTAGTATTATAACAACTTGATTTCGTCAGTTACCTTTAAATCGTAGACCTTTTCCGTTCTATCCGGTTGAAACAAACTATTCCATCTTGAAGCTCGATTTCTATCTAATAATTTTTTCCTCTTTCGGTCCAGGTATTTATATCACTACGAAAAAACCTTAACTTGTAGGCTCTGCCATATTTTATGTAGTTTAATTACCGTAGAGTTGATTAGCACGCGCCATTAACCGAGAGATTCGAATCCATCCAAAGTAGGGACATTAATGTTTGTAGATAGATAGTAAGTAATTAAGATTGATGGTGCGTTGCATGACTGCAGGAAACGCATGTTTTCTCTGTGTAAAAGTACTATACTTAAATCCCGTGAAAAACCAGTCGTGAGTATTGTATGTAGTTTGTGTTGAGAGGAGGGAGGCCATAAGTAAATGGTACGAAGTGGATTGGATTGAATTGGAATTGAGTCCACTCACTCGCACATCCCGATTGAGTGAGTAATAGCCGTTTTGAGGAATCATCATCTACTCAATATTTTTCAGGTGAACAGAGCGAAATGCAGGCCTCCGCTTCCATCATCTCATCTTCTTCCTCCTCTGCGACGACAAAAATTCAAACCTCAACCTCCTCCTCTGCGTCTGCTTCAATTTCCATGAAATCCTCAATGTCTGTCCAGTCCAAGTCCGGTGGTGGTGTTCCTGCGCTGCCAACCACCCCCATGAATAAATTCAAAGCTATGGACCAACAAGCAAAGTTAGTGTGAGATTCTGTAGAAAACAAAAAAAAAGATGGCTTTATCCCCCCAGAATTATTTACCATAAATTATTTCGATCTCGTTATCCTCTCCCCTTTAAAAATATAATTTCACCGTCCCAATTTATATTCTAGCCCAGGGAAAAAGGCAGGAGCTCCTCTGTTCAAATTCGCGAACGAGGGTTTGAAAGCAAGCGCGACGAGTGCGAAAGATATTCTTCTTTATTGGTGCCAATGTCGGACTCGAGAATACGAGGTTAATTTCACTTACCCCTTTCTTTAATTATGGAAAGCAAATCACAGTAATAGTAATTAAATAATTTACTCGGTACTATAGATGTCACTATAAATCTTTCCCACCTACCAGTAATAGCAATAATACTATTTTTTCGTATCTCATCCCCACTCTCTACTTATCTCTGTATCATAATATCTATCTCTCTATGTACAGTTGTTTTTATCAAATTCACTCACCACCTTCAAAATATTTATATATTTGTTGTACATACATATAAAAAGTACCATTTATATACATTTTACCTACTTAATTGTTTTTGCTCAACTTTCACATGTCAATAATTTCTTGCGATTTACAAGCGTTTTCATGCTGGGAAGGGTGTTCCAGCACAGAAAACTTAGCCGCTGAATATAATGTAGTAATATAATGTAAACTCACCCTTAATGTAAGATTAGCTGTAATAGTTCCACTTTTGTAAGCCAAGTAATTTATCTCACTGATCTCATATGCACAATTTCTACATAATAATCAGGAGAAATTATGGGTAGCAAATATCAAGTAAGCGTGAACAAAGGAACGAATTTTCATTTTGGAATTTCTACCGCGAATGCGAATACACTCCGCTGTGCTCTTTATTCAAATGTCTCTATTTCGCGCCTAACTTCCATTCACTATTTCAAATAGTCTATTTCCTTGAAGAAGTCCGTCAGTGACCGAACCAATGGACTGATATGTTGCGAAGGTTTGAACGCCAACTAAAATCGTGCAAAATTGGGTTTTATCCAGTGCATGGAACAGAGTCGGACTTGATCAAGTTGGCTTTTTTGGAAGCCGAACTTGAGCAGTTTTGTTGATTTTGAGAAAGGAAATGGAGTTCTTTGAGTCTGGTCATTGAAGTATTTACTTACTTACTAGCGGTAAATTAATTATCATCCATGTCTTTTTATCTGATCAGATGTAAGGAAATCTAAATGTACTTGTTAATGTAACCTATCATCAAATGTGTATAAAAACCGTGTGTGAAGCCACAACTCTCCTTTTGGAAAAGTGAAGCTTCTCAATCACAAAACAACTCATCATCACACCCACACCTGTAATCTAAGCTCAACCTGTAAAATTTGAGAATTCAAGTTTCGAAACTTTGGGTGTTTGCGATTCCAAATCATGCGAGTGCGACTAAAATGCTTTGAGGTACATGAGTTGCATGCGGCACACAGAAGGATTTTTTGTAATGCTTTGCTTCCATTATGTAAGTAAATATGTACCTTCATATCACCTTTGGGGATTGCTTTTTTGCACTCAAAACGTATTCATAACTTTCTGTGAACTTAATTGTACGTTTAATATTCTAATTCATTGTCATTGTCCCATTTACTGTTTCCGCTTTGATGGCATTGTTTTGTGCTCTTTGGATTAATTGTAAATGTGCTAGAATGCTGGAATCTACTAGGAGTTCTCCACACTTAATGAGTTTTTCAATGCACTTTTCAGAACGTCAAAATTGAGAACTTCTCCAGCTCCTGGAGTGACGGTCTTGCGTTTTGCGCCTTAATACATCATTTCTACCCGGATGCGTTCGACTACAACTCATTGAACCCGAGGAATCGAAAACACAACTTTGATTTGGCTTTCCGTATAGCAGAGTAAGTGATACGATCAAATGTACCTCACAATCAGTCACGATGAATTTATGACCCAGTGGACTAAAAAAACAAGTATTTATTGGTGATTGGATCATATCAAGATTTTACATGTCTGACGATGATGTCACTTATGTGCATTTTTTTTCTTCTCAGGGAGAAAGCTGGGATTTATCCTTTACTCGATACAGAAGACATGGTGGCGATGGGAACACGGCCAGATTGGAAGTGTGTCTTCACCTACGTCCAAAGCATGTATCAGAAGTTGAAGGATCAGTAAAAATAAAACATCTCTCCCGATTCATAGGAAATCCCGGAAGCTGTCAACTAACCAGAAGAATCATATTATCAGTATCATCCACATCAGATCAGATCTGACGTGACACCACCAAGAAAATGATTTTTTACTGAATCGCGAGAAAATTGAATCTTTTGGTCTCAGTGTTTCGAAACAAGTAGTAGTTTTTCGTGTTATACTAACCCAACCAAAAAACTTTGTATACCTTTATATTATTCGAATGCATGTAAGGATAGAAAGGAAAATTTATTTCGAGGGAATTTCTTACCGATTTTTTAAAAAGCGACATGAATACACAATTTCCTGTAGAATATTATGAATCCGTTTATGTGCTTCACCCGTAGAAAAATTAGGGAATATATGTACTTATAATAATAATGCTTCGCCGCAACAAACCAAAAATCAAATCAAATTTATGTAAAACTTGAGCTAGTCCATATCACATCTGAAACGGAAATCGCAAAAACAGTAATAATTGTTCGTAGATTAACTAATTTTAAGCGTATAAAAAACCTTTGTATTTTCTGATCATGGAAGTGGAGTAGGCGGGGAGGTGTTGTTACCGTCAAGCAAGTTGATTAAGGATTTTTTTTGCTAACACACCAAAAACAAAGCCACGCCGTGTCTATCTTTGTAGATGGCAGCGTGTACATTAAAAAAACAAGATATCGCTTTTATGGATCAGTGTC
The DNA here is from genome assembly GCA_027744355.1 of Tyrannoseira gladiata. Classification (NCBI taxonomy): domain Eukaryota; kingdom Metazoa; phylum Arthropoda; class Collembola; order Entomobryomorpha; family Entomobryidae; genus Tyrannoseira; species Tyrannoseira gladiata. The sequence continues at coordinate 8,159 of JAHZNH010001404.1, forward strand.
TCCTCCAAGAAGGAAGTCTGCTTATATCTGCATCCTAATTTATTTTGTTTTCCGCTAATAAATAAAGTATATAAGTGCTACACTTATTCGTAGGGGCTAAAGTCGGGAATGCAAAAAAACTAGATTTCACGGACAGACTCGCTTTCTTACTTTCGAGAGCTTTCTAGTTTCTCTGCTTCATTATTTATAAATTTCTTTTTTTGTAAACTCGCAACGATTCCAAAAGATAGATTCCGAGGGGAAACTATAAGTTACAAGGTTCAATGAGTTATAGGGAACGAGGGAAGTCGAAAAATAATCGAAATCATGTGTTGAGGCCATAAACACAAGATTTCATTGACTGTTTTAAAAAAAATGATTTTACCAATTTGCGAAACCCCCTGCAAGACAGGAAAAAACTCTACCTGGGCGCAGAGTTTTTTCCAAGTAATTTTCAAAAATAAACTGAAGGACAACTATTAATGGAGAGGACTGATGATGATGATAGGGCGATTGGAGAGATATTTTTAACCTGTGAGATCCTTTCCTCTCCGAACAAAAGCGCGGCCAAGACCTTGACTGTCTAACCACAAGAAAGTATTGCTCTAATAATAACATTCATCAACACCCACGCCTACGACAGAAAGGATTCTCTTTATGCTGTAATTCTCGTTTGCGAATTGGGTCGAATGTCGGGTGGAGATGAAGAGAGCGCAGCTCGTGAACATAAACACCCCCAAACTAATACTGATTTCCCTCAGAACGGAAGATTGACAATAATCTATTGAGCTGTAACTTGCACTCTAAAATCGAGCTTTTTTTATATTTTGAAGACACTCTGTCTCAACAAGATTCTCCGTTTCCGGGGGGAATCCCGAATGAGCAATAAACTACTTATTCCTTGGTGGCAATTATTCATCCGCGTCTGGTCTTGGTCTGCGAAGATATAAGCAAAAACAATTTTTTTTTTGACTTGGATATAGAATTTTTTTAAACTCTAGAAAGCTCTCATATCATAGCAATTATATTTTATTCGCACTCACTTATACTATTAACTCGTTCACTAACTCTTTTTGGACTGCTTTTTTTCAGCGCCTCCCTCAAGATTTGTGAGGGGGATAGGCGAGCTGTATAATAATTGTGTTTTAGTGTGGAAAGAAGCATTATTAACCAAGCAAGATTTATTTTACGCAGGTTAGCAGAATACATATATACGATTAACCACCACCGCAATAATATAATCAATCAAGCTTTTTATTTCTGATAGGAATTTTAGCTGCGAATTTGTACTAGTGTATAGGTATTATAACAAGGAAATAATTTACTTAGAAATTATATGATTATCATTTTGTGCTACTCCAGAAAAAAAAAAGAAACAGTTAATTTTGAGAAGGAACTCTCTCGGTGAAGGGCGAATTCATTGATTTCCTCCTCACTCGGAAGAACACCATACTCAATGATGATGTGAATCTGAGAAATTTGCTACTTGAATTTTGTACTGTAGGATTAGGAAAAAAATTATAGGAAATTTTTTGGAGCGAAGGATTAGGTACGTGAGAAAAGAAGGGTTTTTTGTAAGTACCACCCAGCCCAGGGGAAAACGTGGCTCCATCCAGTAAGGTGCTTTTCTTTTAGTAATTATGGACGGACCACGAAATTTTTTGGGAGATGAAGATGAAGGCTATTGATAGTCTTTCTGAACGATGAATGAGGATGGTTCGTGATTTGAAGATGTTGATGGTGGTGATGATAACCTCATGTCAGCATATATGCGCGACCCCTCGTTTGTCAGTGTAGAGATTTGTAGTATTTTGAGTCTCGTTTTTTGTGGAAGAAAATGACATGATATTCGGTACTCGCACTTTACGATTTTATGCTTGTAATCTTAATTTCATGTTTTATGATTAATTTTGAAGTAATAAATAACAACATTTGATCATCTGAAAAAAATTATGATGGTAGGATTCGCTAAGTTTATTTTGAGATTTTACAACAGTGAAGGCATGCGGTGGCAAAAAGAAGCTTTACACTATTTTCTACTATGGTTTTGTTATCACGTAAATGATATAATCATATCATGTCTCACGAAGCTCACATGCACATTCTATTTCCTAATGAAAGGGGTGATGAAACATTCCACCCGGAGGTCATTGGAACTAACTAAATAGTCTACCTGCATCTACTGAATTCTTTATGGTGGAATGTCTCATCCTTAAGGCTAGTAGTTATAAATGAGAAAAAAATAATAATACATTAATTTCACAGAGTCAACGTCTCGTCTGTCTTTCAAACTTTAGACTAGGCTTTCTTAATACAATAAATTAGTTAGGAAAGATATAGAAAAGAAAAAACCGTTGGTTTATCGAGCGAGCCCAAATCTTAACCAGAGAGCGAGCGATTCCAAGAGGAAGAAAAAGAGTTTTTGGATTTTATTTGTGCAAGGGCCTGTATGAAATTCGTGCCTAAAATGACTCGCTGACCCATGGACTCAATAGTAAAACTCTTCCTCAATCCAACCTCCAGGATTTCTTCGAACAATCAACCGCCGAATTTCGTCGTAGACGAAGATGAGAACTGAAAATGGTAGTGCGACGAGCCACCAGTGGAACCTGGGATATAATATTGATTTGACATTGACGTAGGATCAGGTTGAAAAAATGCGAGTTATTTATTGATTAAGATTGATTACTTGAGCGGCATCATCTTCAAGGCAACGTCCATTCCTGGAGTGTAGATGAGAATGCAGGCGAGCACAGTTTCAAACACGAGCGCGAAGTTGAGCACCCAGTTCCTGAAAAAGAAACGGGATACATGTTTGAACTGGAGATGGATAGTGATTATGACAGTCATTTGTAAAATTGGACAAGGCTTTATGAAGGACTTACGTCATCCCCTTCTTGAAAATGGAGACTCTCCTGGTTTTCGAAATGATGAGATTCGCCCACTGACACACAACTATGGAAACGAAGTAGGCGGCGGAACAGGTATTCTCGAGTCGCTTGCGTTGGTCGTAAGTCTGCAAGAATTGAGGAATGATTAAATATTTGAGAAACATGCTTATCAAATACTTTATGAATAAGAGCATACACACATGTTTTTCGTACCCATTCTTGTCCAAAGGAATCCTCCAAATCGTTAATGTTCTGAGCATCCCATCTCGACCTAAGTCCTAAGAGCCTGAGCGGGTAGAATCCATTCTCACCCATGATCACGAAGTAAGTCAGCATCCCGGCGAAAGACTCGATCATGCCAATTTGCCCGTAGGCGTATGATATAAGTCTGATGGGAAAATTGAACAAGTAACTCATTAACATTCATTCATTCTTCAGCATGTGAACGAAAAAATGAATTTGTTGTGCTCACTGCTTCGTCACTAAATTGTCCTTGAGTGGATTTCTAGGGGTCCTTCTCATGATATCGGATTCCGGCTTTTCGTATGCCAGACTGACGGCAGGTACCTAAGGAAGTATTCATTATGTGATTAACACTTTGCACTCTTCCATGAGAACAGCAATCTCTCTGGAGAAAACGAAATATTTAACTAAAATTACCACATCAGTTCCCAGATCAATGCAGAGTATGCTGATGGTTCCGAGAGGCATAGGAATCCGGGCGAGAATGAAGAGGAAGAAAGGGGTCAGCTCGGAGATGTTGTCGGTGAGCGTGTAGAAAACGCATTTTTTGAGATTGTCAAAGATCAAACGTCCCTCCTCCACTCCAGTCACGATACTTGCGAAGTTATCGTCCAGCAAAATCATGTCTGCGGCTTCCTTACTCACATCCGACCCAGTGATCCCCATGGAGATTCCGATGTTTGCCTTCTTCAATGCCGGACTGTCATTTACTCCTGCGAATTGATACAAAATATTCATATTTGAATCATATCGTCATATCCAATCATATTTATTCATATTTTATAGTATTTATATGATTTTTGAGTAGTCACCATCTCCGGTTACAGCAACACAAGCTCCGTGCCGTTGGAAACCCTCAACGATCTGAAGTTTCTGTTGAGGTGAAGTCCGCGCAAAGACTAGCTCATCATAATTCCTATACGTCAAAATAAGTAGAACAGTGATGATTGATGATTATCATACAGACAAATTCTTTGTTGGAATGCGATACGCCAGCAATTTTGTGTTTGGTTCTTACATTATTATTGCATCCAAGTCTTCCTCATCCATCCCAACAAGTTCGGATCCATGGATAACGGCGACCCTTACTTGACTTGGATCTACATCCGATGGAGAGATCCCTTGTTCTTGGGCTATTTCGTCCACTGTTTTGTTTTCTAAGCATGAATTTACAAGGAATTAAATACCGGTTTTTATTTAGCTAATAATGCTTTCTTTGTATAAATCCTATTGTATTTTGTACCTTCCGATATGATTCCAACTTGTCTCGCAATTGCCTTTGCCGTTAAAGGATGATCCCCTGTGACCATCACAGTCTTGATTCCTGCACCCCTACAAGTAGCCACCGCATTAGGGACATTCACTCTGGGAGGATCGATCATTGAAATCAGTCCAACGAAGCGGAACTTGTGTCGTAGAAACTCTGGCTCCTCAATATCAAACTTATGTCCTTCCGGATACTCCTCAATGGGCATGCGATAATCGCAAAATCCTATAACTCGTTCCCCCCTTCCCCCGAGATGCTCGTAGGCAGCCTTAAACTGTCCTTTCCAGTTTTCGTCCAACTGCTTTTCCTCCCCGTTAATGAGGATAGTTCCACAAAATGAAATCACCTTTTCTGGGGCACCCTGAGACACAAAAGAAAATGCATTTTACACGGGAAATAATTCGCTCCTCTGCTGAATTTTCAGTAGAAATGAGAGTACATGTACCTTCATCACGAGCAAATACTTCGAGCCACACTCCGACTGACACTTATGGATGGAAAGTTGAAACTTGTCGGTGGAGTTGAAGGGGATCTCGCAAACTTTCTCATTCTTAATACGATAATGCTCCACGTTGCCGAGTAGGGTTTCCATACATTTCAAAATGGCGGATTCCGTCGCATCACCAATCACTTCCCTAAAAATTGAGCGAATAAAAAACTCAAGTAAAATATCCAGCCAAAATTAAAGAGCTTAAAATGTTTGCAGCTCCATTTACTTACTTTAATGCATCAGGGATTCCAACTTGACCAGGTTTGAAGTGTGCTCTGCTGCAGAGCCTTGCCACTGTTGCCAATGCCTTGAACCCCGAATCATCCACACAAATTTTCTTCTCCCCTTCCTCTGCGCCAATAGGATGGAAATTGGTGTTATCATTTCAAATTCCTGCATGTCCACTAAATACTAATGTAAAGTACTAAGTCATGACGCGATTAATGTTAATAGCTGTGAACATACTTTGAGACCATGACATTCGACCAAACGAATATCCGCAGGAATTCGATCACCATACTTCAGCTCCACTACATCACCCACCGCCAGCTCGGTAACGTTCACAGACGTTTGAGATCCATTTCTAATGACTTGGGCATACTGAGGAACGAGCTTTTTGAAGGAGTCCATGATCCTACTGCTTTTCGCCTCTTGGTAGTAGGAAAACAGTCCGGAAATCAGAACCACGCTCGCCAAAACAATTCCAAGGTAAAGCTACCAATTCCAAAAAAAAATCATGGGTTCAAGTTCACATTCAAAATCTTAATTATTTGTATCAAGTTGGCAGCCAGGAAAATGTCATAAATCAATAAAAAATGCATGAATAAATCATGGGGTTCACTCATACATAATCTCTGGGTGCATCTGGTTTCGTTGCATTTTGAACGGTAAATGCTGCAAAACACAGGAAGGCCCCGATCCACATCAGGATGGAGAAGCCTCCAAGCAAGTTCCGTGCAAACTTCAGCCACTCCGGAGTCTCCTTGGGAGGGGTGAGCAAGTTCAGTCCGTATTTCGTCTGATGCAATTCAGCCTGCTGATAAGTCAGACCCTGAAAAAATAATAATGACCAGACGTGGCATTCATTCCCAATTCATCTCATTCGCATCTGATCACTGGCGCCCACGAGTCCAGTCAAAACCAGCCAATTTTTTTCCCCAACTGCGAAAAAACAAGTCATTGGTCGTGGTCTGGGTCCCCGCCTTCATAAAAATCTGATAAGGAGACAAGACGCACGCTACTAATTTATGTTCGACGTAGTTTATTTCCTCGTGCACCAAAGTCTCTTTCCTATGGTCACGCTAATTTTGGAAGCCACCCAGCTAAAAATAAATCGTCGATCGCAAAAAATCACACAAGATTTTATGTGGCGCGCATGACTCTTCACTATAAATATGTTGAGACATCACAGGGTCAAAGGGCAATGAACATGAATGGATCGAGAAACCAGAGCAACGTTGATGATGATGATGGTCTTTGCTCGACGGACCATTTTTTCTCCCATTTTCAGGCATTCATGAACAGTTTCACTTGCCCCTACTACAGTCATGCAAATAATTCATGATTCTGTCAAGTCTGCCCTGAAGTGGAAAAGTGTTTGAATGAAAAATTTTCCTCTTTCAAGAAATGAATCAGTAGACAATCAACATATCGGTAAATAGCTGTGAATTCATCACCCAAATTTAGTAATTATTTTTGGAAAAATTTTGTTTTTCCTATGGAGTGCAAACTCCTCAAGGCCATGCCATGTCAAGTTCGGGAAAACACGCGTTTATGACTTGTGATGAAACTTATTTATTTCACGAATTTCCAAAATTTTCTACACCCTAATGTACTTATGTCAAGCTAATGAATTCCAGGACGGGTCATTAAGTATTTTTCTTTAGTGAGTCGATCCCTCAATCCACTAACTGGGGTTTGGTGGGAATACTAAAAATTTGCTTAGAGAGTCTAAACTGCGCAGTTTTCCATTCGCTCGAGTGTTTTTGAAGGTGAGAAATGGGATACATTCTTCGGCCACCTAACTCATGAATAACGCATGCACGCCTGGAAAAGGTGATAAAAAGGAGGAAATCTTGTGAGCGGATGAACTCATTCAGGCTAATTGTGAGTGTTTTGTGATGTAACAACCGAAAAATCGTAACAGGAACGATTAGTGCAACTTAATAGAAAATGAATGTATCCAACAAGACCCCGGTAACGAATTTAAATAATGAAGTATGAATGTGTCCATGCCTCAAGCTAATGTTTTGGTGCTGACATTCGAGATTTTTTAATGGTCCACAGCATGCAAAGTTGAGGAAGTATCTAGAAGATATTGTACTATGTGTTTTGCAATTTTTTATGAGCTATTTAATTTGTCATGCAAATTGGGCAAATTATCATCCAAATGCATGCATGCTTACAGTTTCAGGGTTCGTTTCGAAGCGGGCGAAGAGTTCCTCCAGAGGGATTTTATGGGTGTCCATCTCCAACTCTTTCCGTAAATCTGCGAGAACTGAATCCCCTTTCTCAGCTTCACGGGGCTCGTTTCCCTGCCTCGTGGGGGACTTCCCCAGAAGCGGAGTTCTTTCGTCAGCTTCCAGCCTGGTGTCGAGTGTAGGTTGGCGTTGAACTTGTCGAACCCCTTTCCAGTCCTTCCAGTGCTTCGAAACTCGCGGACTCCCATAGTTATCTCCGGCTTCGCTCTCATCGTCCCTCGATATCATACTAGACTACACTTGCACAAAAAATTAATGCAAAAATAAGCAAGAAATAACGTACTTCACTGCAAATTCTCTTTGGCTGTACAATTACTTATCACCACAGGATAAAATAGTATTTAACTCTGGAAAATGATTAAAATGGCAGCACGAGTCGAATGGCTAAACGTATTTCGTAAAATCCTAATTAACCCAGGAATAAAATACTTAATGCACTAGCAATTAAATCTAAAAGGCTTCTTTAAAATCGTGTGTTCCAAAACTCGAAAAAAAGAACTCATTTCAGATGGAATTGATCCAGCCAACTGATTCGTGTAATCAATGATCCCATGCATTTTTAAACCGAACAAAGAATTTCATGGAAAGTGACTCAAGCTGCGCATCGCATCATATATATCACATCTCACGCAATATGTATTTTTATTAATCGAGTAATTAATCAATATGAGACCATACTCGACTAGATTGACGAATGGTGTGGATATATCCTGGAATTTGTCCATTTTCAAAGACATACGAGCTCTTTCTGGAGAGCTTCCTACCCAGCTGTGGTTTAGACATCTTCTGTGATATACTCCACACTGCTTGATGTGAACGGCGCGATACAAAGGGTCAGGAAAATGTAAGTTGGACTACTGGACTCCTCCTCGATCACCGCCCCCTTTTATTCCTCTCCAAGATGGAATAATAATTTAGTATGCTCGTGCTGAAAATTAAAAAGAAAGTACATTAAGCAGTCATGGACTATGATTTGATGCTTAAGAAAGAAAAAAAAGTAGGCATCCTGACATGACATTTTGAAATGCTTCACGTGTTCTCCAGCGATATTGCGAGGAATCAATAAACTCATTTCTTCTTCTCCTTAGAATTACGTGGCATTATAGCATCTGTCGTAATTAATGCGTATGCTTGCTCCTCATGGTTATTTTATGTGGAGATATGGAGTATATATCGTGACTAGAGATCGTATAAATGCTAATCTTGGATCCAAGATTAGGTTTTGTGGGCAAAGGTTATGCTAACTTTAGATGACCCTTCCAGCTTCACTGACTGTACTGGCTCGCGGTAGTTCAGTTAATGGCCTGCTGTCAGCGATCAAGGTTCTTCTTGCACTTTAGTATGAGACACCAGAATTAAAGAATCTGTCGAGTCAAAGAAAAGTGATTGACTAATGATAACCTAATTTGTAAAAGCGTATTTAACAAAAAATATGAATGTATGATTGATCAAAGGTACATCCTCAAATATTTGATCTGAATCGACTTCGGCCGGACTGCTCTATCTCATCTATCTGCTGCTCACAATCAAAACTGATGATGATGATTCCCTGATGCTTTAAGTTTCTTTTGTTTATTCATGGAAGTGGAAATAAAGGAGCTTGGTTTAGTGCGCGCTGCTGGTGGAAGGTGATGGATGATGACGCAAGCACACGACTGAAAAAACTGTGCGTTTCACCTCCTCTTTAAAAATATGTCTTATCGAGAACTTCTTATGGAACAGATGGATGAAGCGGGGGAACACGGCGACTTCTTCATGCTTACGAGAATATCTTTTTCAAATGAAATGTGCGACTTAAATGCTATTATTAATATACTGATTACCTAATTGTGGGCGTGATTGCTGATGCTGAGTGTAAAAATAAAGGACTTATGAATGGGCGAGGATTCCAGATTCCAGAGAGAATCCTTTTAAATACTCCCTCAGTCAGATCTTGTTCCGTAGTGGTACGTGGCTAGAGTGAGTAAGGCGAAGGCGAAGTGCAAATATTTATGATCCATCTGACACTCTTCCGTGTTATCACTAGGAATAGGAAGTAAGAAGTGGTAGATATTACGCGTTGATTTCGAAAAAAATTAGCTTAATACTTTATATGTCCGCTTGGATTTTAATGTAAGCCAATCAGTATTTTTTTTACTTTATTTGCACTCTGACTGCCGAGGAGATTTCCAATTTTTATAAAATTACAAAATACCTAATTTGTAAAAAAACAACAAAAGCAAATTATTTTCCAAAAAGGAAAAAAAATATTCCAGATTGATGGAAGGCACTAAACAAACTACTATTGATGCTGATTAGATAATTATTTTTTCGTGTCTAGGACATGGATCATATTGTCCTAGATATGAATTCTTTGGTCTAGGAATAAGTACGATGATCTGATCTGGATTCGCTAGGGAATGAACCCATTTCATAATGATTGTGGATGACTAATAGAGAGTAGTAGGTGACGAGGTTGACTATAAGTAGGGGACGATCGGCCACACCAATTTGTTTAATGAAGGTTTTTGTGTTAGGATATGAAGATGAAGATCAGTACTAATCAGACAACCATCCATCCTTTTCCTCTTTCTTGCTAGTGTCCCTTTCCATCGTCCTCGTGAGCTCTCCAGAGAGCTTCGAGTTCCTCCCCCCAGGAGCACAAGTAAAGACACGGCAGGAGCATGATGAGAAAGCTAGAGCTAGACTTTCCGCAGGTAGGCCGGCGCACAGTACTCATTTAACCTTGTGGTTTTTTGGCTGGACCTCGGCTCGATTTGTTCAATTGCGGTGGTAAATCACCTTAGCACGTACGTCCGAACGAACTGAGATTCCCTGAGGAAGATTTAATTCCCAAACTTGAAGACGATAAGTATGCTCGGTCGAGAAGACAATATTTTGTTGATAGGGAAATCTTCAAGTTTAAGATTTGATTTGAAAAGTTCTTATATTTTCACTGTTGGGTGGATATGGAATGTAAAGAGATAAGATGTAGACAGACTTGTACCATCCGAATGGTATTCCCATGGTCGCAAACTGAATATTACACGGCCTCAACGAACTGCCGAAGGTGAGTGATGCCGGGGAGGGGAGATGCGAGCATTTTTATAGTTTGCGAACTGGCTTCCTATTTGAATTTCAAATCTTCTGAGAATTTCTATTAGCACTAATTTGCACGCTCATGGAGTGTGGTGTAGTGGATACTGGATGGCTGACGAGGATTTTTACTCTTATTGTGGGTGATGGATTGAATGAATGAATGAATGAATACTAACTCAATTTGCAT
>JAHZNH010001405.1:0-10854 GCA_027744355.1 Tyrannoseira gladiata
AGGAGTAAGTGAGTGAGGAGGATTCACCATCCAAAACCAGCCCCGCGAACAAAAAAATGAGGTCCATAAGCGAGTAAAGATGACTACTATGTTCTACTGCAGGGCCGGTTTTTCCCTGAGTCTCAGACACAAATTCATGTTCATATGCCAAGGCAGAAGGAGTGCCGACACCAACCAACCACCACCGTTACTACTACTCTCTTATTTCGCTCAGGCTCCCACGACCGTGTGAAAATAGTAGTAGCCGAGTTCCACTTCCATGCGAGTGTCATGTTTTGAATGACAATTCTCTCTCCTTAGCTGCCAGCCAGTTTTGCATTATGCATGCTCTCCAGGAAGAAGAAAATAGGGGGAAAGGAGAAGATCATCGGATAGCCTTCCATTTTTATGATGATCTCACTTTTCGGCAAAAATAGTTATGTCCAAAGAAGACGGAAAAAACATTATACGCAGGTCAATCTCTTCCTGAGGAACAATAGATGCCACTTCTGGAGACTAAGTACATCACATATCATCTCACACATCTCCATTTTTCTCTTTGTCTTGCGAACAACACCACACCACACCACAACCACCAACACCTCCACACCACCTCTGACATCCCCATCAGAATGGGAGTTGATCCATGTCAAGAGTGAATAAGTTGAATACCTACGTACTACTCACTCACTCACTCCATACCTTCGGAATGTAGGCACTCACGTGGAGTCAACATAAGTACATTCCGACGATGCCATCGGGTCGGTGAAAAATGCCAACACTATTCCTTCTCGGATTTCTTCTTTTTTTCTTGGCCCTACATTCCGAAAAAAAATAATTTCCTTAAAAGGTAAAAAAAGTAAGAGTAACTGGGAGTAGTTCCATCCTGGCTGGCTTTGAGTAGTAGTAGTAGTAGTAGTATTTCCATGAGTGGCCCCATTTTCTCCCTGCCTGCCTCCTTGCATCCCAGTCAGTTTCTCCGGAGGAGACTTCATAATTTTTAAATTGCACAGGTTCCTGACTCCTTCCTGGAGCGCGGATTGCAGTATATAGAGCGCGAAGTTTCTTTAAAAGAAAAAAATCGCTTCTTATGGTCCTGTTGGCGGTGGTAGAGTCGTCGCTGCCGCCGTCTTCGACTCCGTCATCGTGCTTTAGTAGGTCCTAATGAGAACTTTCTTGTTGATATGATAAGTGCATGCATATTTACAAGGCGCTTCTTCCTCCACCAAAAAACTTTCTATTTCCTGTGGATGAGAAATTCTCGTGGTGTGGTGTGGTGAGGCAAGGCAACCCAGCCAACTTACGGATCCCTCCAAACTTTATAGAGCAGGGGATGTGGTGTGATCACACATCGGAAAGGAGACGGGCAAGCAAAACAAAATTCATTTTCCAACTTTCCTCATAATAATCCAGTTGGAGACTTCTCCGAATTCTCATCATGGAAGAGAGATACACTAATAAAACTGTCTTTTCCTCCTCTCTCCGTGGTCTGCTCATCTACTACTAGGAGCTAAAAGTGAAAACTTCCTTGCGCCAGCAAGGAAAGAGCAAGTTAACACCTGAGAAATGAAAATCGGACGAGGAGATGTTTGTCAACGAGCCTATACACACACATGCCTCATGGTAGATGGAATAATATTATTACCATGGCAGCGACCGAACACCATCCGCGAGTATTTTTTTTGTACGACTCCTACTCCTTCTACTTACTTAAGACTCAGTGGAGCAGAGCTCGAAAAACTCCACGAGGAGAAAAAGTTTTTTTTCTCCCTTATACTGAGGAAGAAATAAGCTGGGCATGGTGGTTTGGCTTGACTTTTTCTTCATTTTTTTCGAATGGTAAACAACATCCATATGAAATTTTCGCGGCGAGAGGGCACAAAAAGAATATACAAACTAACTAAGTATAAGTGGGGCCAACTACCATTTTTCCTGTTCTTGGGAGCAGGAACGGTGTTGTGGCCGGGCCAGGGGCGTCCTCACTTGTCCTAACTGTCATTAAACTCTGGCCATTACATTCATAAGCTTGACCCAAACTTGTCTCGTTTCGGCGAACGTGGTCACACTTTTTCGTTGTACACTTTCCCTGAAACAAAGTCCGCCGTCCATGAAGGCGAAAAACAAAGGAGAAAAGTTTTTCTCCACGCTGTGCTAGACTGGACTCGACTGAACGAGCAGTGGACTCTGCATATGCTTTACATAATAATATGGGTGAAAGTAGGTGAAAATTCTCCAACTTACCGTAGCAGATGAGGACAATCACGATGAGAAATATTAGGTTTTCCATGACCCCGAATGAGGGAAGGATGCCCGGCAACTACAGCCTAGTGACTCTGAAAGGATCAGTGTGGTTTCCGTCTTGTCCTACAAATCCTTTTCACATCTGCCTCGATATTTTTTTCTCAGGGAGAAGTACTGGAAGTAGTAGTAGTGATGGTAGTAGTTCCATCAAGAAAACAAGATAAAAATTGGAAGGAGGAGGGAGAAGACACGGAGTTAGTTGGAGGTGGTAAGTAAGTAGGGTTGTGTGATGTGGTTGGTTGGTTGGCGGAGTAAGTGAATGAGTGAGCAAAGATCTACCCGACAGGAGAAGATTGGGAAGTGAGGAAATATACAAATGTATATATATTTTTTTCTGTTCGGGTGGAAAAAAGTTCTGGGGGGAAGATAAGGCGAAAGGCTATAGCGGAAAAAAATATGTCGAGATGAGAGAGGATGACACTTCAGCCGAGAACGTTTCGAGACACTGGATAAATCATGAGGAATACTGAGGTCTGGTGCAGCAGCTCCACTCACGACTTCCTCGATTGTCTACATTCTTATTATCAGAGGGGGAAAGGTGAACTTCTTCCAGTAAGCCCGGAGTACACATCGGTGATACTACTTCTGCTCCTTATCGGAAGGAGGGGAGAAATGTGGAGGTGACAAGGTCTCAAACAATTCTTCTTCAGCAGCCTCTCTTCCTGCAATCGTAATCCAATCTCCGAGCCCCTCTCCATCGGCATTTCCACCTTGTCACAACTGTCCTTCTCATTCACTTTACAATTCTCCCGTACAAAATATTTATGTTTTCGAAATGAACACACTTGACTCGACTCGACTCGACTCGCTACACCACCAGCTCCGCGCTCAAACTCGTAAACATTTTGTCACAAGGTCTAGAGGTGGATCATCATCGTTGGAGTAGAAGTTGTAGTTGTAGTAGTAGTAGTAGGAGCCTTCTTTCATCCTGCTCCTGTCACACGTCCACACTCTACAAGATAACTTTAATAAGGGATCATCATCATCATGATCATCATCCCTGTCCTCATCGTCGTCATCATCATCATCGTCGTCGTCGTCTTGATCTTCTCCTTCATCATGATCATGATTATCATCTTCTTCCAAGAGACGTCGAACTCGCTTTATTCCATTGGCTTCTTTATTGTCTCACAGTGGAAAATCTCGAAGACCCAAAAATGATGACTCTCTCCACAGGCGGCCAATGACTTCTCCCTAGGCTGGAGAGTGGTTAAAATGGACAAAAAAACATGTAATCAAATGACCGTATACGCATTAACCATTAACCCTACTCCAATTTACTTTTCCACCCAGTACATTACACACTCCCTGAATATTTCATTGAAACTCGCCTCCCAACTCAGAACTTGTCCAAGTTGGCCAAGCTCACCTCTCCCTCTCTCTTTTTGGGTAAACACATCACATCGCATCTAAAGAGTTCGGCGAATCAAATAAAATAACATCTTGTACTTCTCCGCTCTTATTCATGATTAACTAAGAAAGAGGAACAGGAGAAAAAATCTGAAACACATGCGATCCCAGCCCAAGCTATGAAAGATCTTTCAAAATCCGACTGAGATGTGTTGGGAGGAAATATCCCGAGCAAGTGAGAGTACTGCAAGTTCTCCGCCGGCTTCAGTGAAATTCAATAGAGGTAGAAAATATTGAGGTGCACTTTGTGTGAAGCGAGCGTAAAAAAAGGACCTTTCCTCAAAAGAAAACCTTTCTCCCTCTTTCACTTTTTCCTTCCGATTTTTTCTTTGTCTAATGTTTACCGTGACTAATCAAAAAAAAAAGTTCAGAACATTGCAGCAGCGAAAGGGGAGACGGGAGTGAAGAGAAGGAGGCAAACTCCCTTACTCACTCACTCACTCGCTCTCCCTCTTTGTCTTGATCATCATGCCGCCGCTCAAATAAAAACTGGTTGAGGAGAGCTCGAGTAAGTAAATAGGCATAATTTCCTTGATCTGACATGGCGGCATAGCTTTCCCCAATCATCAAATAAAAATCCAAGATCTTTCCTTTTCCCTGCCACTTCGGTCGTGCTACTAATTCTCCGTCATTTTTTTGCCATTCCATAGTCAGCGTAAATAATGTGCATTGGTGATGGCAGACTCCATTTTGCAAAATTAAAAAAAGGATGCATTCTGGATTGGAATTCTGATTCCGGAGAAGGAGTAAATGTGTACTTTATTTACCTGGCATTGGCTTAGCCGAGGGTGAACTGGAAGGTGGGAAGTCTTTCGTTGATTCCGGTACTCGTACCACTACTACACAGGGACTAGTAATCAGGGGAACGTAAACGCGCCGTCCACATTTATCTAAACGTCCACTGGGCATTTTCTCAGCGCTGGGGAAGTTGGTTGGTACTCGATCCTAACACTAGTACTCGTTTCACGACAGTCCAAGACCAATATCGGAGTTTCGCCTTGAAAACGAGCGCATTTCTCTACCTTCTTCACCTATCACCTTATTCGAAGAGATCAATATTTCCGAGTTGGAAAATTCCAGAGGAAAAGAAACAAAGACGAGGATGCTGAGAGTGAGTTGTAATAGTAGTTGTTGTATCTCCTAATGAAGAAGCACAGTTGCACACTAGAACAAGCTCGTTTTTTCCGTTGTTTTCGTTAGCAAAAAAATAATATTCGTTCTTTCCTTTATTTCCGAAAAAAAATGTCACAGGGAATGAATGGAATGAAACTTCGGAGACGCACGTTGCTGGTTGCTGAATGCGTGCTGCCTCGGAAAGAGTTACTAGTGGAGCAAGCCAGGCCAGGTGAGACTAAAAATTTTCTGGGGGAAGGACTGGGTGGAAGAAGAAGATGACGGTGGTGTTGGTTGGGAAGCGAGCAGTGGAGAGAAATATATAATATGTAGAGCACAAAGAACACACACACGGAGCCGAAAGTGAGAGAGGTCCTCGTCCAAAGTGGCGATCAGGTGAAGAGTCGAACTGAAACTGTTTGGAGTCTGAGCGAGCATCCTCGTTCCCCACAGCGCGATGCGATGCGAGGCAATATCTCCCATGAAAATGATGGACTAGCTTGGCTTGGCTTCGCTAAGGCTGGAGCGCTGCTGCTCGGAACTATATGCTCCTCAATCCAATCCATCCATCCACCACCACCTCCACCAGAGAGTTGAGTCAAGCCAGAGAGCTGGAACCAGTCAGTGGCACGGCTCTCTCTTTCTCCTATTTTTTTTCATCCACCACCACACCACCACCACCACTCACTCGTCCACGCTTCCTCCCTTCCTCACTCCGAGTCGGTGAGTCAGTTTGCCGGAGATTCTTTAAGGGAAGGAGGCATCAGGAGGATCGAGGAGGCTTCACGCTCCCACATTCATTCTCACTCTTAGGTAGACACGACATGCCGATGCCGTTGCAGAACGGCATATCTACATGCCGTTAGTGAACAGAAAAAAATCGACGGGTTTTTAACACTGACACAGATACAATAATGTACGGAAGGTTACCTATCCACTATGTGCTCTACATAGCGTAAGTACACGCGCTCCTTACATCGCCGTGGTGGGTTACGCAACTTGCAAAAAAATCATATTACTATGGTTGCAAACAAGAAAAATCCGGGGAAAATACCTGCAAGTAAATAGTAGTAGTCGCAATACTCCTCCAATCCATCCCTATCCACCAGTGAGAGCCAAGGTGGACAATGGACATTGAGTTGTACCTTGTGTACTGATGTCGTACAATTCCTGGAGAACGCTCCCAGGCATTAAAGTAGACTCATGCTTGTATTGGCACTCATTCGATCTAACTCCATCATCTCGGATTTTTGCGATTTTGACGGAGATGAGAATTGCCTTTGAAATTGAGGATGCATTCCTATCATCTTCCACTCTACTCACTTTTCACCTGCTGGAAGTCAAGTCAGGCACGACTCACTCACTCACTAGCTCGCTAGCTCACTTTGCCGTTTTTTTGCTGTGAGCGAAAACTCTTGTCTGAGGATGTTGAGCGCCTCGCTCGTCGACACGGAGGCATCCTCCTCCGTGTCCTCCGAGTGTTCTCCCAAATCTCCCCGGTCCCACAAGTAATATTACAGTAAATAGTTTTGTATTGTTGTACTCTGCAAAAAAATAATGCATGTTTTCCTCGCCCCACACAAACCCTCACTCGCTCACTCACTCACCCACTTCCGCGAATGAGCTGGTGGTAGAGGAGGGGAAAATGTGTGCATAACAAAGTTCGAAAGATGGGGAGGTAGAAATGGTAAATTGTTCTGGTTGCGATCGCACAAACAACAACTACACATATAATCTAATAGAAATGTCATGTATGAGCAAGTTTGTTCATACACTTTCATTTTGATTTCCCCATGCACTTGTCTTCCTCTCCTTGGTGAGATGGCGGCGGTGTAGTGAGTCTATATCGCTTTGCGCTGTGGGAAAGGGAGAAAAAAACACTTGTTCCTGCCAACTCTTCAAGGATATAACATTGCCATTTTCCAGTTTGTCTCTCTTCCTCTCCCAGATCTTAGCGTGTCAATAAATTTACAAAAAATGGGGAATGGGAAAGCGCAGAAAACTGAATCATTCCGCGAGGATTCTCACCGCCGAGATTTTTGGGGAACGTGAGGTCGTGCGTATATGAAGTCGTTCATTCATCCATCCATCCATTCATTCCTCCACCGAAAATCCCAGTTCTTTATTACGAGTTCAATCCAATCCACATCTAAATCCCGGAGGGGGAGAGAGAGCAATGATTTAAATTGCCTTTTGCATTTGTTCATATTACCCAGACAGAACAAAGGGAAAATGTGTATTAATAAAAGAGGGACAGGAGTCGATGCTACTACAACTCATGATGATGATGGTGATGTGATGTGATGGAAGTGGAGTGGAAGTGAAGATGTGAATGCGAAAAGGAGAAAGTTATTCCATGCATGAGAAGGAGCTCGCGGAATACGATACGCACTTTTCGCGATGTGAGGGAACAAGTGGCATCTGTGAGTGCAGTGCACGCACGTTCCCTCTCTAGGACTACTACTACAATCCCCATACATGATGATACTGATGATGATGGTAGTGATACTGCTTCCCAGGCAGACTTCTGGAGCTTTCCGCGGCATAAAATTCCCCAGTGGTAGTAAGGACTGGTGAAATATATGGAGTGTGTGTGAGAGAATGAGTGAGTCAAATTACTTTTCATTCCTCCCCTACCCATATTTTTCTAACTTAATTTTGGCTCCGGAGGTGTAAAAAGCAGGAATACAATGCATACATATTTATTTATTTGTGCGTTTAAAATCTGTTGTTTCCCTGGTAAAAATTTCCCTCCACTCCTCCAATGCGATGCCTTCCTTGTGTTCCGACCAGTGGTCTGGTCTGGTCTCACTGACTTTGTTCGTAGCTTGGCATGGCGGCAACAGCGATTCCTCCTCTTTTTTATTTCCGAAGGTGAAGCGCTTGGCTTTCGCTTTCCGCAATCGATTCGAGTGAAGAACGCAAGCGTTACTGGATGGAATCAACAGAACACAAGGAGAGAGAAAAAATCTTGATCGTTTTCTAAACTCGCTCGCTCACTCACTCCTACTCACTACAACGACTACTACTACTACGAGTTCTTCTTCTTCTTCTCTCCCTTACTACAGGGAGTGAGTCAGTCGGAGTGAGTTGTGTTTAGCTAGGGAGAATAGAGTGGAATTTTTTCCCGTGGTAACTTCATCATGCTCCGCTATGACTGCGATGCCACCATACACCATTCCAGCATCACCATCACCATCACCACAGCCATTGCCTTCGCAGCCTCCCTCCCTACATCTATCACCCCGAGTCCGTTTCGCTTTGACTCCTTCCATCGCTGATGAATGTTGTGTTGTGTGTATGTCTATGCTTTCTCCAGCAACTTTCTCCTCTGCTCTCACTCTCAAAAGAAAAAAAATAGCGGGAAAACAAATAATGGGCAATATATCTCCCCTTGGTGTAAACGCTCCTGTCCGCGTAATGGGGAGCAATAACTGTAATAGCACAATAACATTGTATATATCCCTCCAT
Organism: Tyrannoseira gladiata; assembly: GCA_027744355.1. NCBI lineage: Eukaryota > Metazoa > Arthropoda > Collembola > Entomobryomorpha > Entomobryidae > Tyrannoseira > Tyrannoseira gladiata. The sequence goes on from JAHZNH010001405.1 coordinate 8,275, forward strand.
GCAAAGGCTCTATTTATCTTGATTTTTCTTCTCCCAAATATCATTCGATAGCCGAGCGGCGGAGTCCTCACGATCCGTACACTTTTTAGTGTCGTCGTCAGTCTAAGCCACACGTGCATAAGTTTTTAGCCCTTGAGACAGCTTGATTTGATTTCAGCTCCTTGTGATGTTGATACAGCTACAGGTATAAGTACTGCCACTACCACTACTGCTACTACTATAAGGAGTACACCGCACTACTGCCGCTGTTCCATACTTTTGCTTACTTACTTTTCCCACCTCAATCTCAATCTCTCTCTTCCTCTCTATTCAAATTTCTTTCTATTTACGAATCACTTTTTTCTCTCCCTTCGTCTTCTTTCTTCTTCCTCCTCCTCACCCAGCGGTAGACAATGTTCCTGACATTTCTGTGGACGCTCCATGACTCTCCCTCTACAAATAAATCCATTTCCGGTAGACACAGCGAACACAAACAAACAAAAAACGCCAACTTACTTTCTTTCCCTCGGATTTCTCCAAAATCTCATTAAGTTCGACGAAGGCACGCCAAGCCAAGCCAAACCACTGGGAGTACTGCAGTACATATAGTAGTAGTGGGGCTCATTCTCTTCTGAAAATCGCAACAAAACCATTTTCCCCCGAGTGCATTGTCTCCTCTAATTTTCGAGTGGGAGCAAGCACGAGACAAACAAAAGCTCCTGAAAGTTTCCCCTCAATTCACTCCCCAGCCATAGTACTCCACTCTCCCATTTCTGTCACTTTGCATATTCTTCATCCGCAAACTTGTTTTAAACTCTGGTTTCCAATCAACTGAACAATAATGATTTCCCTGTGTGGATGTGTGTGTGTGTGCTATTCCCGAGGATTTTTTTTCCTCCCGCCAGGCTTCAACCAATTATCTCCTTTAATTCACTTGATGTAGCAGACCAGAAGCAGCAGCAGCAGCTCTAGCAGAGGACTATAAAGTTTTGTGGGATCTGCCGCTCTCCACACACCCCACTCTCCACAATACATCCGTACGCCTTATTTTGCTGCACGGGAAACAATATTTAATTAATTACCTGTTAGCAACGGTTCGGTGAAGCACGGGAAAATTATTAATGTATCCATTCCTCCACCGAACCATGAAAGCATAATGCATAACCATGATCATCAAGGTAGCACTAGTACCAAATCCGTATAGTCTTCTCATTTAAGGTAACACATCCCCTAAATATGTGCTTAGTTAGTCCACCTCAAGTTTCATAACCATATTTTACCTGGTAACACAGGAAACCGTAATTTTCCCTCCGAAGACATTAATGAAAATTCCGCAATTATCTTCCACAAACTGGTTTTCAATTTCATCATCATCCATCCATCCACAGACCTTCATCGAGCGCTGGTGGTGGTGGTGGTAGTGGTTGTTGGTAATAGTAGTGGTGATGGAGGCTATTAGGTAAAGTCCTCTATCCTTAGAGGAGGAGAGAGGAGATAATAAGATATGTAGAATCTCCCTGATGAAAAATCCAATCAAGAAAGGATTTGCGGAAGGATGAGTTCACGAGACGAGGCTCTAATGAGATCGTATTTCCCATTCAATCTTTTTTTTCCTCAGTACCTCTTATTTTTTTCCCCGGTGAAAGTCTACATAAAATAGAATTATTTCACTCGCTTTCCTCTCCCCCATCTCTCCCACTTCCACTTACTTAGTCCTTGCTGCCATTAGTGGTGCATCATGTCTTCAAATCAATTCCAATAAAAAGGTAGAGTGGTTTGAGTTTGAGTTGGTTTGGTCTTAAATATATTTTGGCTTGGCTTGGTTTGCTTTACTTTGGCCAGGCCAGGTCTGGTCGTTTGGTTGAGTGAGCAGTAAGCCGGAGGAAAGCCTTTTCTCCCCATCAACTTCAACTACTACTACTCCTACTACTACAACTGCAGAGTACCAGAGCGCCATGGCAAGAGGAAGCACCACCACCACCATCATCATCGTCATCTTCACCATTCTCCAACTGGAGTGGGAGAAACTACCCAAAAAAATAATTTCTCCCCTTGTGTTTGCTCACTCCAGCTAAAATGCTTTCCACTTGTTAGCCGTCATCAGTGCGATTATTCATGGAGTAGTCCACACAACGAGAAGAAAACTGCGCAACGCCCAGGCCCTACAATAGGACATGCAAGGAAACTGATGGATGGGATTTCATCGAGATTTTCCCGGGGATTTCCGCTGCAATAATGCCCCGATAAACAACACAGTAGTAACAGTCCGTTTATTTGCCAAACTCCAAATCGATGATCTCCCATCCTCATCATGACAACGACACGAGTGTGATGACTGACTGTGGAATAGGGCGAATCGTTCGCTCACTCACTCATTCACTAGCAACTCGTTGTCGTTCTCCTAACCAGTAAATGACAGCGTTATCATCGTCCTCATCCTCGGAGACAAAAAGAGCTCGAGTTTCAGAGAAATGGAAATGGGTCTTTATCCATCCATTCACTCACTCACTCTCTGATCCATCCATCCATCCACCCAGTAGTAGTTGTAGCAACAGTCTAGTGGCGTGTTCATGTTCCAATGGTGTCATTACAGGTAATTAA
>JAHZNH010001406.1:0-11407 GCA_027744355.1 Tyrannoseira gladiata
TCAACTCCTGAGGTACCTAAATACCCAATTATGATAAAAAAAACGTGGTTCGCTGCTGAAGCGTTTCATCTCAGAATTCCACTTTAGAAATTCGTGGTGAGAAAATCAATGAAATAATAGTTCATATATATATGTGCTGAACACGATGGAGACAAACGTTGGTCTGCCTAGGACCTCTGACCTTTGTAATTTGCAAAATAAACACCCACTCTTTGCTTTGAAGTTGCTAAGGATAGTATCGTTCCTCATGTATATGCGTGCATTTTTGAACTTCGCGCCAGCATCGAACCGACGCGCTGCTCACCGATTGAAAGAGCGAGCGATAGAGAGAATGCATAAGACGCACGCTGCGCTGGGCAGACAAAGAGGAGTATTTTATTTTGCAAATTATAAAGGTCAGAGTTCCTAGGCAGACCAATGGTTGTCTCCATCGTGTTCAGCACATTTGAAATGACATGAAACGATCTTCGGTTCAGAGTTGATCAACAAAGTCAGCCTACTCGTAAGTTAATGTGGTGAACGACGTGAGCTTCATCAAATGACCCTGTGGTACTATATTGCTTTATAGGCTATAGAAGTCAAATTAAAATAAGCACAGAAACTCCATTTGTTTCTGAATTGCAGATCGCTTATGAAATCAATTCATCAGTCTTCAGTTTTCATTTATGATCGAGCTGTTAAAGTAGGAAAACTTCCTCAAGTGTGCCCATTAAAGATTAGGGTAGATGCTGGATGTCATCCACTCACTCAAAAGTTCACGCCCAATTAATATAGATTTAGGTACGTGATTGTCCATGCATTTTCAATGGCGAAATGGACACTTTCGGGTGTTTTCCGGAAAGGTTGCTCCCATCGGGATCCTGGTCCAATTTCCTTCGGGAGAAACTAACAAGTAAATCCAATACTTAGTTGATATTGTGTTCCAGGAGAAGGAATCCTTCTGCTGTGCAAAGAATGAATATAAATACTTTCGCAATGATTCCTTCCAGTTTTGTTTGCACTTGAGCCGACAGTGCAAACAACTGCATGAGCTCTCAGAATTCCTTATTGTTTGCTTTCCCTAACCTTCAAGGTCCTCTGGAATTTTCCAATCCCACCCCATCACAAACCTTTCCTCTGTCACTTTTGTACTTGCGAATTTTCATTGCATAATATTAACTCCTACAAATGAAGCTCCCATCTCTTGACATTCGATTGCTATTTGCTATTATCCTGGTTCGGAAAAGATGGAGCGGTGAGAAGTAAACAGCCTCGAGGATTCCTTATCCTGGGGATAAATCTTACAGTAATTACATCTATCACCCCGAAATTGTCGACTTACTCCCCGTTTTCCAGAAGCTGGAGGCATCCTTGAGGAGGATGCTGCTGTCGCTGTTGTGGGATAATGAGATTCGATTCGTGCGAATACGATTTCTACCCGCCTAGCTCAAAATGTACCGATGACAAAAAATAAACGAGATGGAATATTCCCCTCCTCTTTTTCCTGCTCGGCGAGGAAAATGTTCGAGATCTCCTCAATTACAACAAAACCTAGTCTCGATATTCACTCTAGCCCGTCTCAGGTCGGGAAACCTGTGCCTTCTTATTTACGTAGTCAAATCCTTCCTTCACGACGACACTGACAATGGAGCTTGGCGAGATGGGGGAGGCATTCGATTTTGGAAGGAATGCTAGATAAATAATGAATAATGCCAATAATACCTTGTTCCAGCTCGGGACTGGGACGGGCTGAAAATTTTTGAGAGCTGGAATGAGACCTGAAGAGGGACCCAGAGAATGCGTATTTAACAAGTTTGGAATTCTTCACAGCTCCCTGAGAGTTCTTCCCTGAAGTGGAAATTCCTTCGCAAAAGTATTTGCTTCTCCTTCAGAAACTTGAATGGAAAGGGAGGTGTGGTGGGTGGGTGGGTGGCTGGGTGGGATGAGTCGAGTGGGCTTAAAACTCGTCTCCGAGAAAGTTCGCAATTTCCCAGGACATGACCATGAGAAGAAAGGCTGGAGTAAAATGAGTGAGTGAGTGAGTCTCGTACCTGCTCTTGCTCGTTCGCTCGCATACTTTCCAGTTCTTGGACGAGCAAATTCCAGACCCAGAACCCAAAGCTCAAGAAAAAAAGTTGGAGAGGCTGAGAAAAGGAAGAAGAAGTTCAGTTGTGAAGTAGATAAGAGCATCGAGTGAGAATCGACTCTCTTGCAGCTTATTCTGTTGCTCCATTCCATTCTCCGTGCCATGCACTGTACAAATGGATTTCCCTGACTGCATCTGATTCCACCATCCAACTTCATTCACAATGCATGGGCCAACTTAAGCTATTTTGGATTTGAAATCTGATTGCACCAATTGAAAGAGCATGTCTCAAAACATACCTGTAGAAAATATGGCCATCAGATGGCCATTACTTTCGGCTAAAATGGCAAAAACTTGCAAATTTTCAGGCAGAGATGGTCAAAATGGAGTTGGGATACGTACAGGAATCAAGAATTTAGGTATTTTTCAAGTACGTAGGCAGGGGCAGTGTATATAAAAGTCAAAGTCAATAGTAATTATCGACAGGTGAGAAACTACATTGAGGTAAGAACTACTTTAGTATTCAATTTTACATATTACTCCTGCTACTGACGTGAGCCCCATTCCTGGTTTGTGACCTCTTGCTTTACCATGTATTTAAATGGGAGACATTTTTAATAATAGCCCAAGAAAAATAACTCATCTGGTACAAATATTTTGTACAGGTATGTTTTGAGACATGCTCTTTCGATTGGTGCGATCAGATTTCAAATCCAAAGTATAGCTTAAGTTGTCCCATGCATTGTCAGTCATGAGCTTACGCGAGTCCATAAAGATAACCATGTAGCTTCTACTTTACCTGTTTACCTGTGACCAGGACCAGACACATTTTTAAACAATCCGTCACGTCGAATGAATCTGGAAGGAAATGAAAATACTTATTTATGTGAGTATCCAAGCTTCCTGGTAAAGTGCACAGGTGTGTTTCTCCAACATTTTTTTTAGATTACTTACGTGATCATCGTGAACACCATTGTATTCACGTCTGAGACAAGAGACTTTTATCACCAGGATCATCAATTTCGGATACAAAGTTTTTGGGAGGATGTTGTTGCATAAACCAAACCCCAAACTTTCCACTTTAGTGGGCAAGTTGGAGCAACCTGATGCCAATACTTATTCGTTCGTTACAAGTGAACTGAGTTTCGAACTGCGCAAAGTGTCCCGAGACGCTTTTACTCGAGCAAGAGGAAAATATTTACTGAGTGAGTGAACGAGTAGCACAATTTCGTCTTTGGTATTTTTCCCTCTCTCTCCCCCAAACCCCAATCCCTGTGGAAAATGGGACTGCTGTTGCGAAAAAAAGAAGTCAGATGAAGTTTACTTTCTCCTTCCTCCTTCTTACTTGTTCATGTTGGATGTCTTAGGCTACATTATGGCATCAATATATTAAAGTGAGGGCACGGCACAAGGCATTCTAGATAGTCAGCAGTCAGCCCGTCACTACTTCCTCGAAGGCATCCCATAAAAACCAACTTTTTGCCATCGCATCGTCACCTCGATCCTGAGAGAGGAGTGTGGATTGGAGGGAGGAGGCAAATTCTTGCTATCTTTTCTTTTCTGCAAGCTGCTACTTACTCACATAAAGTGTTCAACTGTGTCCTCTTCGAGAACAGAACTTTCCTTTTATGAAATGATCATGATCGCCAAACAAACTGTGAGTGTTTGTGTTTGTTGGGATCGACGAGAGAGTTATTTTTTCATTTGATGGGAACCCATGTTTATTATTGGGAAAAGGAGGGACCACGCTTCAACTTTTCATGTGCAAACGTCACGACTCACGACACACTTCTCAAGTCTCAAGAAACGAATGTCCTTGTCACCGTCACCGTCACCAACATTTAATTCGGCATTTTATCGCGAAAAAAAACTCAAGAATGTTTTCGCCTACACTTTCCTTCACTTGATGATGATTTTGCATCTCAGTCAGCCCATCGAACGGGAACTTTTCTCTCCGGAAGTCTCCCGAAAGTGGGGCATTATAAATATTGTATAAACTTCCCCTATTCTTTCCCTTGGCATGAAAGCGCAATTTATTTCGCTGAGGAATAAAATTGCCAAACTTTGTGCGTTACTCAAGGTCCAACTAGAGTTTCTCGAGAAATGATTGCCCTGCATTAGAGATTAGGTATGGATGTGTGGGTAGGTCTGCTTGATGACTGTATTGATTTAGACCCCCCACCGCCACCGAAGATTATGAGATGTCCTTAATCAATGAAATCTTTCGTCATCCTCATCATCATCGTCACTTATCTACCCTACGGGGAAAATTCCTTCTCTTCTCTGCTCCGCTCTCATTTCATTTACACGACAAAGAGCCAGAGCCAGCCTTATTGCCTAAGATCCGGAGCCGTCAAAGAAGGCATATTTTGTGGTGTGAATTCCTTATTAGCAAATTACCTTTGCTTTCATGTCACACTCCGACTCCGACTCCACAGGATAGGCTGAACTCATTCTCCTGATGATTGTGATCTTCCAGCACCACCGCAAATTTCATAGCTTTTTGTCGCGACCGCGAATGATGAAAGAAATGACTGGGGACTGACTGACTGACTGGCTGGCTGAGTCTTATGATCGTTATAACGTGCCCTATATCAAGATCATCATCACTCCTTCACACCGAATGCAGTAGTGTCACAGGGAATCTCTCAGGCATTCTCACTCGTGAGTCGAGAAAATATGATGTAATAAAGGAGAAAATGTAATTTCCGCCCGGAGTGTTTAAGGAAAACAGACGGTGGCTGTTTTGGTGGGATGATCATGATGATGATAATGGTGTTGTGGGGTGGTTAGTTGGAATCATCTTTTCTTACTTGATTTACGTGAGGTGATACACACGATGATTATAATGGCTTGATAAGGGGCTAAACATGAGACGATTACATCCCCGGGAATAGAAAGTAGTGTCCTTCAAATGTAACGTCTTCCTCGACTTTTTGGAGTGACGAGTGAGGACACGCAACACACAAGACAAGACAACAAGGAATGATGACGACAGCGACGAAATATATTATCACCTTTCAGCCAGCCAGTCGCAGTTGGGTAATATTTCTGGGTACTCTTATCTCCTAAATTGGAAACTTCAATCAAACCGTGAAAACGAATTCTTTGAGGGGATGACCAAACTCGAAGAAATTCATATGGCATTTTCCTACTTTATGCGGAGGGTGTCTAATACGTGGAATGTGTGGATCTTTCTGAACTTAAGAAGCAGCGACGAGCAGGATGGGTGGAATGGGCTCGTATAATACGGGATGAGCGTCATTTTCCTTCTCAGAGATTACACAAGTTTTTTGTTGGCACCTCCCAGGGCTTTTGGGGTCGGGTTCGGACCGATCGCAAAATGCGTGGAAAATGAAGCTCCTTCCTCCGAAAAAAAAATCAGACGTGATCTAAGCCAACCTTGATTGGATCACGGTATTACTTATTGCCATGCTACGCATGAAAAGGTGCCCTTCAGCTGGAGAAGGAGACTCGGTGGTGCTGGGGAAGGCAATCATATCATAAGTTATTGAGCACGGAGGAGGAGGGAAAGGAGTGAGAAAGTTTTGCAGGGAAAAAATGAAAGTTTTCTCCACGTGAAAACAAGGACAAGATCAACGAGTGTTCTGGATCGATACGCGTAAGCCGCTTCATGGGAAAGTGGCAGATCTCTACATTATACATTTGGCCCCGCATTAATAGATTATGAGGAAGAAGAAAGCAACGTCCTATACCTATATGAGATGGGCGCCGGGATAGCTAAAAGGTCTTATGCCTCCTTGATATGAACCCAATTCCCAACGCCAGTCCCTAAATCCGAAAACATATTTCATGTGGCCCTACAAAAGGTCTTGTAAAAGCACTAAAAATGCGGGAATGCAGACGCGCAGTCTTGTCTTGAACCCAGCTCCGACCAGGAAATAGATAAAACGGAGTCAACGAACAAATTGACTAGTGGGAGAACCCTTACTGAATGTCAGCTTAATGATAAATTAGTTCGTACAATTCCCTATGAACAATTGCTCATGATAAAGTTGTTCCACGACAATCACCATCAGCTCCATTAGCAGGCTTGCCACTTTGCCAAAATTTAACTTGAGTGTGTCCCGTTCTTTGGTCATATTAAAATTAAAGTGCTTGCAAGCTTCTTAATTTGCAAGATAACTAGAAGAAGGTGCATTTTACTCATGTAAAATCCATTTTGCAGCAAGGGGCAAATTGGGTTTACGAAAAGGAATTATGTATAAACTTGAATAATGCATGCAATTATAAGTGGAAAGAGACCCTTGATCTGGATTATGCATTTATTTAAGAAACTAAATACGTCACAAAGTATAAAAAAAATCAAAGGGACTTACTGTATTAATATCAAAGGCATCCTTATTTAATAAATGAATCCATGATTAAAAGGGCGACAGTTGTACACAAAATGTAATGACATCTCAAAAACTATTCCCATTTAACGGATCGAGGCGGAATAATTTTTCTGAAACGTAGGAATTTTAATGATAAGATAGCAGGAACTACTCCAACATCAACTTTTGTGACCACCTTTGAATCAAAATCGCATCTGAATGTCTGCTACTAACAATAAGTACTTCATTTACTTTGCAATGCGAAACAATTCTAACTTCCTAATGAATCCCCGAATCAGATTTCTACTGAATTCTTCCCCGTCGTTCAAGTTGGCGAATCCCAGAAAAAACTATTATTAGTATCCATAAGACCTTACCTGAATTCTGCCTGTAGTGCGTCCAATAATAGTCGCAGCAGCGACTACGGTTTAAAATAAATTGGTCATCAAAAGTTGCCTGAGACGTTTCTCCGTACTCCTGGATTTACTTCCTAGAAAGCACTATCAATGCATTAGCATCCTTTCGATGTGACTTCATTTCAGTTTGGAACTTTTTATTTTATTTCCAGGTGAAATCGAGCAAGTCGAAGCATTTTAAGGGAAGGGACGACCATCAGCCAAAGCGGCTTTTTATGCGGAAGCACTTGTTCGCGGTTTTTCCATCTGCAGCTCTGAGATTTACGAGAAAGTTTGGAGCCCAAACTACGCCAAATTATTCCAACAAATTCCATTAAAAATAAATTTGAACTCCGGGCCGCTCCACATCACTACGGGGGGAAGGAGAGGTTTGGAGGGAAGCCACCACAGGATAATACGAAGTATTTATAGGCCTAGACTATGATCCAGGGTAAAGTGGATGTAGAGCGACAATTTAACCTAACAAGAGGAAATCTTATTAAATTATTGACGGTGTTTCTATTTGTCTTGCTCTTTTTTTTGCAGAAAGTTTTGGGAGTGTACCTCGTCTGGAGAAATCCTTCAGGTCAGTTTCGATTACTATTAACCCATAATTAATGAGCGTCTCTTATAATTTAACTCCAATCCTAAAATAATATTGAATGCTGCTTCCTACCTTGTGCATAATTGATTGTCCTTCACGATTGATGAGTCAGGTGAATCCCTAAGAGTTAGACGGATGATCCATTTCATCCAACCATCTGTCATCTGTATAGCTTGAGTTATGTCCGAATGAATAGTTTAGACAGGAGAGCTTTAAAGTATTTATAATATTGCCTTTATCCGGGGACCTAGTATCGGATGTTCTACCTCATCTTTACTTCCTGGGCACTTTGTAGGAGACCCCCGGGACATCATCCTTCCACTCCCATTATATTTAAAGTTTGGAAGGAACACTTTCAGCCTACTCAGAGCGAATATGACAAACGAATGGTTTTTCCGCGCTTGGGTTCTCATTATCAACCATGGAATTTACAAGGCACCAGTGTAATCAGTCCAACCCCCAAAAAACCAAATCTAGAAACCCACTGGCATTTCCCTGAAAACATACAAAAGAAAAACGCAGTATTCGTTAAGTTTATGAGCTCAAATGACTGAAAATTAAATCTCCTAAACGTTTAAACCAAGTATTTTCTCAAATATTTCAGAGGGGATGAGAGTCCTTGTTGACTTTTCCTTCACACTCCTGAATCGGGAACACTTCTCGGCTAATGAGACTTTCAGCGGAAAGAGCGTCAAATTTTCATACGACAGCCCGGCACAGGTAAAAAAATATCTATTTCGAATTTATTAATCATCTCATTTTATTCTTAAAAAACTCACTCTCCCGCATCTTTAATCACAGAGTTATTTTTTCACCCGTTAAAATTCACGTGACACTTTGTATTTGTATTATTTATCCTTTCAAAAAATATTTTTTTTAAATTACAGACTTCAGGTAAATGCGGAATTTAAAAAACGCGCGTTTTGTTGTTGGTTGCGTTGCACCGTATTGAAACTTTGAAACAAGAGCATGCAGGCATGCACAAGCATTGATTGGGTGCTGAAGCTGAACAGTTGAACGCCACTTGCGGGAAAAAGGCTATGTTATCCCGTGCTAATAATAATACACGTGTAGGATAGGCCTGTATTCATCCGTGCTATCTAAATGTGTATTTTTTTCCCGTAAGTGGCGTTCAGCTAGTTCAGCACCCAATGCATTTGGGCAAATCCATTATTTCGCCCATGTCGTGTTGTGTCAGTCAACAAGTCGACAGGTTGTTTTCTGTTTGCTTCTTGTTTTGTGTTTTAGCGTGTGACTGCCGTGTTTCCTCCGTAATAATAACAACAATCATAATAATTTTGTCATCATTACCGACATCATCATCATTTCGTTTTATTGTTTCATGTTCCCTCTGACAAGCAGGGAAAAACAAATTGGCTCTGGAATTACATCTGGTCCCAAGCATGCAACCGCACACATCCATTTCCCCATTAAAGAATCTCAAGTCCCCTATCCAGAAATCGTTACCTTCATCAGCTTTCCCCGGAAAGAAGAAAATTGGGGGGGGGGGGGCGGGCAACGTGCTTGGGAAATCGTACAAAGTTTCTCATAGATACGTTGCGTTGTGCGGTGGTCGTGGTGGGGATAATGTGATGATGTGATGGCGGTGGCGGTGATGATGATGATAAATTCGGTTGGTCGTACGCTTTTACAACTAAAAATGAGAAGAATAAGTTCTCTCCTTCTCTTCCGGGAAAACTTGACTGAGGCACTGAGGCGAGTATTTTTAATACCAGAAACTCGATGCTGTAATAAGTACACTTCACTGGTATGCCGTTTTTCCCCCGGTGAAACCAAAAAATGCAATAAAGTGGACCCCAAACATTTGTGAATAATATTGGGGTGTCACACGGCCGAGCAAGAGACGGCGACGGGGATTTACGATGATGTACTTAGGTGGAGCAGTTGAGGTCCTCCTCATCATTGTCGCCATCATATCATCATCATAAGTAATAATCATTATTCTGGTCTGATATACCTGACATTACTTTTTTCTCTTTTTTTCCAGGGGAACAGGCGCTACATTCCCGTGCACGACCTTTACGCGAGGAATTTCGCGGACAGGAATGGCGAGTTCCAACTGGAGCTGACGATGTGTGCGATCAGAACTCATTTCGAGGTCGATTTGCGAACACCAGCTGCCTACCTGACTCCTCATAAGTTGCCGAGTGCACGCTCGAGTAATCCAGCGAAGATTGAAACCACTTACTTCAACTTTGGTGGTTTCGACTGGAACGTCCTCGTCTACCCTTTTGGGCGGGAGCCAGGCGACGAGCGGATGTTCGTTCACTTGAATCGTCTCACCGGATTTGATCATCAGTGTCGCGTTCGATATGTCATGATNCCGGATTTGATCATCAGTGTCGCGTTCGATATGTCATGATTCTGGGGGAGGGCGAGAGGACCATAAATTCAGGCCTTTTGGATGATATCTCCGACACGAATGGAAAAAGCTTCGGGTGGGTGCCCAGGATACGACTCGCCGATGTTGTTCAAAGGGTAAGAAGAAAGCACCAAACCATTATATCCATGGAAAAAAATTACCAGGAGCGACATTGAATTAATTGAAAAACTGGAACCCGACTTGCATGCTTAAGAGTAAAGCCCAAGTCCATTACCGGTTAATGAGTGTGACATTCCATAATGAAATGCTTTTTTAAAACAGATAATCCTTGCACACCAAGTTTTTTTTTGCATTACTTAACTCCTCTATTTTAAGCTCTGCCGTGCCCGTTTCATAGATTACTGGATAGAAGCTTGAGCAAGGAAACCACGGTGAAAGTCCATTAGTTGAAAAATGCTCCTAAATAATTTCCCCCGAAAGTAATCTCACGGGGAAGGGAAAGCCCCTTTATATAATGAATAGCCCTACGTAAGTACCTGAGCGGAGTTTCTACTACATGTGTCTGAAAAAGTTCAATTTCCTCTTGGGCTTTAAAATATGTGCCTCTGGCTCGTACCTTCACATATTTATCTAGTAATTTTTTGTTCGTTGGCACATCTGCGAGGGAAAAGTTTTTTCGTGTTTCAGAAGTGAGTAAATAAACGAAGGTGAAGTAGAAGAATCCATTTGAAGAGTTTTTTCACGGGGGCGAGGAATGGGGAAACTTGAGCCATGAAAATATTATAATGTTGCCTTAACCTTGACTCTTGTTTCTTTTCAATCCACTGGGGAGATGATGAAAGTCGGAGAGCAACTCACTCACTCACTCACTCAGTGAGGAATGTAAAGGGAAAAGATTTTAGATGTCCACAAGATTATTTTGAGGGAGTAGGGCAAGAATGCTGTAAGAGTACGTAAATATTTTAGTTGGCAAGCACTTAATGAAATTACTCTCCGACTGAGGACGAAGAAAGCCTCCAGGTTCTTAATGCCTTCTTAGCCCTCAATATTATTACTCATATTATTAGTATTACTGTACCATAAAGTGCTCGCTTGCCTAACTCCAAAGGTTGATCTCGGGCCAAGAGGAGACTTTCTGAAGTGCGTGCAGTTTTACGGGAGCGTTGTAATCTCATTTGGCAAGACAGGCTCAAGCAGAAATATATATTTTCACTTGATTATTAGCCAATTTTATGATTTGATGAGTGTTGTTGCGTAACAGGTCCCCCAGAAGAATCTAGAGAGAACCACCCACCTTTCTTCAGGATCGCGAATCGCAACCCATAAACTTTATTTTTATTGGCAAAATAATCCACGTAAAACCCCGCCACAGCACCGGGGTCATAAAAATATTGGTCTATATGGTGATAACATGCTAAACTGCGGTGGGCTGGTTTTTGTGTGTCCTCAAGTCCAGACGTTGATTTGAGGTCATCATTCCAGGAAACAAATATATTAAGGTTGAATAGGTTTAGGCTGGTACCTTCGTCGAATCTTTTAAGAAATAATGGAATGACTTTCTTTTTTTTGCAGGGCATGCTCCACATCCACTTGGAGATGGTGACGGCGAACACGCTGAGTGAGGTCGCCTTGGTTCCTCAAGTCCCTGCGACCCCTAATCCC
>JAHZNH010001407.1:0-13041 GCA_027744355.1 Tyrannoseira gladiata
GCGCTTATTCTTTGATTCGACATCAAAAAAATAAATTCTTCAATAAAACTGGTTACTTTGCGCAGCAGTGGAGCCAAGTGGAAGAAATTCCAATCTCGCGATGTATGGTCCTTATACCTACACGTTCTGCAGGAGGACAAAGGAAAGGAGTTTCTCCAACTTCCTCTGTGCACCGCTTGGAGACAAAGGTCATTGGTAAGCAATTTGATCACACAGCATGAGAGAGAACGACCTATTAGTGAAACTATCCAGGACTTGGGCTATCTAATCTCTCGGAATTTACTTAAAGCGGCAGTTTTCCCGGAAAACTTTGAAGATTACCATTTATTTAGCTTAAGGAGTTATGCAAGAAATAAGTCGTCGTTTGTTATACCAAAATTCAAAAAGTTTCTTCCCCTCTTGTAGAAAAGGGAGAGAGAGAACATAACAATATTCGTAAGCACCTATTACCTTTTCATTTTATGTCCGTTGTGGCTCTACGACTATGACCAACTACCAGCTGGACAAATTGCTAGAAGCGCAATGAGGCAAATCTTATTTTTATGATTTCTGCTACGATCGTTACCACGATTTGACCCAAAAAAATTATTGCATTTTACGGGATGAAATCCTTAAAATGACATAAAAGCATATATTACATCGTCGAAAAAGATTGAAACTTTTCTTCGATGGCCCTTCCAGAGGAGAGGTTTTACGACTAGTCCCAGTCTCTATGTCGTCCTCCATTCACCTTCATCTATGAATTTATCGGAATTCTCCCTAAAAGCGCTGCGATTCCTTTGCTTTGCCACTCGCACAAGCAAAAACAGGAACAAGCGAATTAATATGAAGAAGCATCGGAAGCATTTAATACTTAATGATTTAAGGAGGTAGACTGTCCTATGTGTGTAGTTGGCACATTTTTCACTCTTTCACAACCCAGGGTGGAGTTTGAAACTCATTTTTTGCGTAATCTACTACTTAAACTGCAGCAAACCTCTTTTATGACCTCTGCATCCAAACTACATAGTCGTATTTTATAGAAACCTTTGCTTAGGCTACTCACCAAAACTCTAAGCAGAGTACCGGTTATTGTGTTTTTAATTTACTAATCTGAAGTCTCCAACGTACATAGTACATACTTCGCGTGTGTAATTACTCTCCGCATCAACTCATAAATCAGCAGCATGCTTCACACTAATTTTGACGAGGTTTTTGTCTTCTAAATTAAATTACATACCTACACATTCCATTTTCATCTTTATCTCATTTATTCATGTTCAGCACGTTTATTTCTCGCGTGTATGTGTGTGAGCTGGAGCCCTTCACTAGTTTAGATGGGATTCAGAACTCACAGTCGTTATGCTTCTCCCCGAAAACATCCTAACCCGCCATTGTGTATGCTTCCCTTGTTGTCACTTCTGCTTACGAGAACAATTCAAAAATAGATGTCTTTTTGCTTGCTTTTTTTGCTCTCGAGAATCGCTCGCTGGAGTAGGCAGTGTGTTATTGCCGAAAGGCTTTCAGAAAACCTCTCAAAAGGGGAGTGCGCCCTGTAATATCTTTCTCCCCTTGATTTAGAATGCTAGCGAAGGGATTCGATTATGGTTCCTTCTAACCACTACGCGCCACCACACCGCTGAGTTCTTCGTACATGGAAAACATCCATATCCCATGGTGGTTCCGGGCACCGTCACTTCCCAAAAAAGACGCTTTACCTCTTAAGATGCTTCGCGCTGAGTTACTTACACAAATGAATGAGCTAATGTGCACTCCTTCTTCCTATTCATTTTGGAGAGTGCGATTTAATCCTATCTCCTTTTTATCATTATATGAAGCTTTGATGTCTTCAATTTGATTGTAGGCTTTTCAGATCTCCCCGAGCGCGTACATTGAGAAATGCACTTTCATAATAATAATAATAGAATTCTCATCAAAATGGATAATCATATTTAATAAAACTCCAACTGCTTATCGGTTTTCTCACTTAAACTTATAAATTATATTAATATTTCTGGTTCAGCTTGAGTGCCATTAATAATATTTAGATCTCACCTTTAACTGACAAAAGTTATCCGAAATGAAATGTGAAATTGGAGGGAAAAGTTTATACTTTCGTGGTGGGACTATGGTTAAGAAGTTGGTAGCCCTCTTGCTGTGCGCATTTAAGCTTTCATCATCATCATCAGCATCATATTTGCAGATTTTTATGTAACGATTCCTTTAGTTCTTGAATTGTATGCATGAATATATATGTAAAACATACAAGTTGACTTGCATGACGGGAAATACTAATGTAGGAACAACATGAATTCAAATCATCCTGAACATTGTTTTCACTATAAATACAATATTTAATCATACACAGTGAAAAGAAATGCGTAATACTTGCCGCCAGCATTCATCCGATACATTTTGCACAGCAATTTTAATTTGTTTTCCCGAAAGATTCTCTCCCATCTTGAGAAATCGATTGTAATGGGGCACTTGAAGAAATGGAATTTTCGAAAATCGATTTTACAATAGGAATTCTTCAATTTAAAAAACTAGCCATTCCATCACAAGATTATGTGTGGTATTTAGCTCGCAGGCCATCATCATAACTGACTCGGTTCTATCATAAATAGGCACGAGCATGTAAAGCAGTAAGTGCTTCTCAGACGATTTCTTTCTAAACTTAAAATACAAATCTTTTCTCCCTTTGCTCATCCTTCTATTCCTCGAGCCATTTTCTTTCTCCTCTTCTTCTCGCGCATTCTTGCATCGCAGAGCCTTTATTTCATAAGCCTTTTTTTGCAGAGCAGCCAGAGTAATAAAACTCAGTTGGGAAGAAAAAAAGAGCAGGAGATAGATTCTGGCTTTATTGTTCTTTTCCTTTTGTTCTTTTAAGCTATCAGAAGCAATTGCATTTTACAACGGTCGTCGTGCTGAAAGAAAACGTGTACATTTGATTCAAAATGGTGGTGGTGGTTTCGTTTCTTCACTTTATATGGTAGTGCCTAATAAGGCGTAGCTTCTATCCTATTTCGCACGACTACTACTACAACAGCAATGAAATTTCCCAGACGTAACATTTCTAGATTTTCTCCATGCTTTTACAACTTCTCTCCCTTTTTTCATCCTCGTTTCTGCCCCTTAAATAGGAAAGATTGGATTGTTTTCCCTTCTTTTCACAACAGAAAGTCATGTTTTATTTTCTTTTAAGAATGTGAAAAAATACGATTGTTCTCTCGCTCCCTTATATTATTCCGAGAATGAGCTTAACCCAGACTAGTCCTTTTGTTTCATGGTTTCCCTTCCGTAATATGACAAATTGGAAGATACCAAACTCTTCCTCCCCCGGAAAAAATTGAGCGGGGCAATCGTCTCCGGTGGCGTTTGTGTGTAGATCCAACTATTATAGTATTTTCACCGTTTCCTACGGAAATAGTTTTTCGTACCTCTGCCCTGGAATCTGACGATGCATTGATTAACTTTGCATTTCTGTGTTTTCATACCGTTCCTTTTAATTTCATTCGGAATGCTTTTGTTCCCAGAAGCGATTCGATTCCATGAGCGGCTCAATGTAATTTGGCCTGCTTCTTCTTCTCTTTTCAATTTTCACCAATGAAGTAGATAATTTTTTTCCTGAGTTTTGTTACTTCTCCTATTTTCCGCTTGTTTATTCTTCGCCTTATTCTTTCCCGTTATAGTTTTGCCTCCTGTACCCGCTATACCGTGTACGGATGAGTGGAGGCGTAAAATGTGTCAAGTGCATTCAGGCACTAACACCGTAGACTATCCCAAGACTGTTTCGGAATATCCCTTTCGGTTCGGGAAAAAGTAAAGTCGTACCCTCATATAAAGCCTATTAAGTAGCAATGTAACAAGTGTACACAACAGTAGGAATCGAGGTCTAAAACTACTTGAACAAGTTTTCCTTAGGAATTTTCACGGGAAGGGGAAAACGACGACGATGGTTTGGGGCGGTAGCAGCACGTTAAGAGCTTTTCTTGGGGCTCATGACACCGCACGGACGAAAGTTTAGCTTCAGGGTATCAACTTCATACTTATCTAAGAACTTACAATAAAAATCCTGTATATTCCACTTTCTCCTCAACCGCTCAACTGAAGCTTCTGTATTTCCTTATCTAAGTTTCCCTAGCTGTAGATACTAATACTTCCAGGAAAAGTGCTCACAACTTAGGTCTAACTCCCGTTGTTCTTCTTCTCCCATGCACATCATCAAAATTCTTTGAATAAAGAAGTGTCAGAGGTCCAGTTTTCCACAGTTCACACGGCATCAGGTATAACTTTGAAGACATGGATTTACATTCTGTGGATGAAGAAAACTTCTCACGTTCGTTTCTCAGGAACGGGGGATGCAGAAGGAATTGTGTTCCTTGAAGGCATCATAGCACCTCCACCTCCGCCTTTACCCAAACTATGCGTCTAATGCTAGTTACCTAGCTCCCATCTTTCACAGTTCATATACCGCTACACTACTGTGGTTTTTTAAGTGTTGCAAGCAAAATAAAAGTTTGCTCTGGCAATTTCTCTCGTGCTAAATGTGATGTGAAATAGAATCTGAGAAGAAGTAGTGGTAGTATAGTTTTGTTTTTACTGCGTAACTATTTTACTTTGCCAAATTCTAATAATAGTTTGGAAATTGCGAGTACAAAACTGTCTTCAAATGCTTATGCTTTACAACTTCTGCCTCACTATATTCCCCATTTTCAGAGCATAGTAGCACGCGGTAGGCACTAGTAGATGGTAAAGCTTAAGACTGCGAAAGAAATTGAGAACTTTTATATTTGCTCTATTCTACTCGAAAAAAAGCATACATTTTCTGGGGGTTTAACTTGCAAAACTTTCTGCAACTCCCGTCGTGCATACAAAAAGGGATTCAAGTGGTCGTTATGATCCCCAATAGTGATGACGACACCATTCTTTCCCTCAAAGACTCAAGAATCTAGGATCGTGTGAAAGTTTTTTTTCCGCTGAAAATATTCTGCTGAAACGTTTATAAGGTAGTAGACGAAAATTGTTTTGAAGTTGATGTTATGATATGGAATACAAATGATGATGTTTGGTGAGTTCTTCGAAAGGCAGGAATGTGAAAGTAACTGTTTAAATGCAAGTCTTTCATTACACATAAGCTTTACGCCCAGCAAAGTAGTTCGTTCGATAGAGGTGGTTCTGGTAGGCGCAGCCTTTTTATTTCTTCGTCTTTTTCTGATGGAAATTCTAATGGAATTTGTAGGGCCACATTATGCATAATTCTGGAGAGCGAAACGGTCAAAATTCTTGAAGAAGAATGGGAAGGAGACGTGCCACCTACAAAGAAATATTTTAATGCAGCTTACAATAAGTTCGTTCCCATACATTTAAGAAAAGTTTTTTTCCTTCTCTCCTCCTCCCTCTCGCTGGTGCAAGAACGAATGCTTGGGATTTTTCATAATGTTATCAAGCACACAAGTGCCTGCGGTTGAGATTCCCAATGGGCCAGAAACTTCAAATGTGGAATATTTTGGTAAAACGATGGTGGAATTTGATTTGGGGATACATTTTTATTTAACATTCTCCCCGTTGGCGATTTCCATATTTTTTGGGGGCGAAGAAAGGAAAGTGGTTGATGGGCAGCGTTATTGTTATCTTCTGAGGTGGTGATAAAAAGGAAAAGAAAAGTGAAACTTTTGCGGCGAGCACACGTGCATAATCCACATTCAGAACATTATTTGGTGGTAAACGGTGCCCTATCATAAGAAAATCCTTGAAGGAATGACCATGCTTTCCTCTTATATTACACCACTGTACTTTTTCCCATTGCTATCAGAAGGCGAAGTTTCCCATGGTTAGATATATAAACTCATAATAATTTTGCACTTTGGATCCACTTACCAATGAGCAGTAACAAGTTTTTACTCCACACACCCTATTATTTTTTTAGAAAAAAAGGCCGAGCAGATAATCCACGTTAAAAATGTGATAATGGGAGGACCCCTTTTCTAGAATTAGTGGCTCTCGTAGTCACGAATAAATCTTGTGTTTTGATAAGTTAAAAGCTTTAATGTGAAATGTAAAGTGGGAAGAACGTTCCAAAAATCGTTTCCGAGAATATTCGCATGTGGTGTTTTGCTCACAAAGCGAGTCTGTTAAACTACAAACAACACAGACACAGTGTTCTGAACGTTCCTTGATATATTGTCCTTACCCTAGCCTGGAATTTCATTGCTCTTTGCTCTTAACTTTTTTTTAAAAAAAAAGGTGGGCTCTCGAGAAAAAAGATTCCGTTTTGTGTTGCCAACCAGAAGTGCATCCTTTAAGTGTATCTTCAGTCTAGTAGCCTCTTCTGCACCGAAAAAGGGTTGTCATTAGGCATCTTTGCAGTACTGTGTGGTGTGTTGGGTAGATGGTGAAAGTTGCCGTTACTTAAGTACATACGCTGGAAGGGAGAAAGTGTGCAGATAGATTACCACACGGTTTGGGTATTCTGCTTTATTTTACTAGTCACATTAGCATTTTTCGGCTTTACATTTGTAAGATGCATGGTCTGCAGAAAGAGTTAAGCTTTCCTCTAAAACTGTCATGATTATTTAGAGTCGAGAATTTATCAGGGAATTAGCGTTGAATTTTCTACTCAGTTGCTCTCTCCCAAAGCCTATCAACTTCAGGATTGGATGGCCTAAAGTGAGCATTCTGCACTTTTTCCATCCCACCTATCCCACAGTATTTTTTCAGGGGTGGGGAGAAAGCGCTGTTGTAGTGGTGCGGTTCATTACTGATAATGTTGTATAATTGAACTGATGGAGTAAAAAATGCGGAAAAATGGTAATTCAGATTCAGCAGAAAACGCTAAGCTCCTTCTCCTCCTCTAAAGTTCATTTCTTTTCCGTAGCTGACTTATATAGAGCGGAGAGGAAGCGAGTGAGTGGGTCTAATGAATAAAAACTAATTTTGTGCTACTACGAGGAAAAGGCTCGATTCCGTGCACTTTCATACGACCGTATAGTGTAGCGTCTGAGTATGGCAAAGAACAATCTTATCGTCTATTGGTTATTATGGGACTTTGTACGGCATCTGCATATAATTTCATGGGAAATCCTCGCATATATTTTTCCAGACGTTGTTTTTTCCGATGGAATGAAAATGAAATGTCTTTTGTGAGGAGATAATAATTTATAACCCCTCACGCAAAATCCAACGTTTACGTAAATAGCTGAATGGCTGAGCGCGATGTCTTTCGTTGTAGATTAGTTGAGCTTTTCATTTCCTGCTCATATTTTATCTACTTTCTACCTTCTCCATTGCATCTGTCTCACAGACGAAGTCCGGGCAAAAGCGCTCACTCAACGTCAGACTTTTTGTATGCACCCAACATGAACGGGATCAGTTTATATATATTTTTTTTGACTCAGGGCTGTTTCCAGCATTAGCATAGAGATTCACTTAAAACCCTGAGTGCATTGTGATGTTTGGTGTTTTCACTTTGTTAAAATCCTGTTACGAAGCGTTCAAAACTGGTCCGCTCGCAATCGAAAAAAGCTTTTCTTCTCGTCGCATCTCAACTCAGCTCCCCTCCACTCGAATTCTTCTACATAGTTTTCCAGACTCAGTTGGTCACGGTTCGCAGCTTATAAGTTGGTCTGCGTCTGCTGTTGGTGAATGTGGTGTGGTCGGTGTCGGTATTAGGTATTATCTTTTTAGCAATGTCTAAGTTTTTTTCGCGGTTAACTTGGCTTTGGCTTAGGGTAACCGGTGGGGAGCGATGAATAATGGTCCAGCATATTTATATTAAAAATCTTTTGTGTCCTCTTTTCAAAGAATAAGTGTGCTGCTCTCCCCATCCCTCTGTCCATCCATCCTCTCCCTTTCCTTAAGAGGGCATTTGTTCTCGCTCCTTTTGCACCACCAATTTTACTCGTCTTGGAGGGAAATTGTGTCAGTGAAAATGTATGGTGAGCCATGCAGAAGGGAAAAAGAGGATCAAGCTTCTCCTTTTTTACAAAGTACTTTTTTTCTTCTTCTGTCTCAGCAGCCTCCTTGCAGTAAAAAGTAATGTATAGTTCTGAGCACAGATATTGCATAGGTATACTTACTTACTTACACATGCATTCCACAACGAAGACTTCGCCGGGCATATAGCCATCATACGCATTATGGGTTCAGGGGAAAGTACATATGTTATGATATTGTGCATAATGCAAGAGTATTCGACAAAAGAATTTGAAAATGTAATGCGTTTGATATAGTACACTATTACATCCCTCTCATGTTGTATTATATATCATGAGGGAGAAAAAAGGAGGTTTTTCGCGAGCGACTCTGATGATATTCCCATTTTACTATTGTTGCCAGTCTCTTCACTCTCCAGCCAGATATAAACGCGAGTTATAAATTTTACATGTCACGAAACCTACTTTGCCTCCTCTTTTTTTCGAGTGGGAGAGAATTAGGGAAAGGAGTGAGAAATGTATGATATTATTTTATAAAATTTTCACAAAATATTTCACAGTCCAGCGAAAAAGCTGTTGTTGCGAGCAGCAGTGGGTCTATTGTTGCACTTTCGTATTCATATACACACAGGGAATGATTCTAGGTATAGCTAATATTTCACAAAGGAGATAGGAAATTGTAGAAGGATACTTTTTTTGGGAGTGAGAGAAAAAGAGAGATAGTGTGTCGAGCAATGTATGTGAGGTGAAGTGAACTTCGCCAGGAAGCGGATTTTCTAGAGAATTTGTGTCTGAGCTGGACGAGATATTTACGGCTGACATCTCGTATCACCGGTAATGTTATGTTTTTGTAGTGTATTTTCGCCCGTTTTTCGTCCACCGTGTAGATTCTAAAGCTTATTGCAGGGAAAAATGTTATAATCTCTGAAACGAGAAGAAAAGAAATATTTGGAGTAAGGCAAGCACATTCCTGTACCTTCATCCTCCACTATAAGTCTGTGTTATCTAGTGGACTTACTCTGTAAGGAGAAAAAGATTTAGTGGAATTGGGGCTTATCTTTGGAACCGTCTGCCGACGTGCTTCTGCTTCCTCTCGAGCAGAAACGCAGATTCTGTGTTGGCTATGGTAATACAGGATAATAGAAAGCTTGTAAAGTAGAAAGGTTTGAAAGTGACAACTATTTATTGACCTTTGGCAAAGACATGGACTAAGAAATAAAATTATAGATACTTTTTTTCGGAATGGGAAAAGCCAAAGGAGGAGTGGAGGAAGAAGCGATTTCACATAAAAAATGCAAACATGCAGGGGAAATGATGATAGTTGGAGAGGGCCGATTTTTTTTCTTCTCTCGCATAAAATATGGTTTATATACATTATATATGTACGTACGTCTCTACTCTCCTTTTCGCAAATGTCAATGCCCCAAAGAGATATTATGTTTATCAATTCATATATTAGGTGAAAGGAAGTGGGCGATTGCGTTGCCTTTATGGATGACAATATTTTCTTGAATGCATATATTTAACTGAAAAAGTTGACATTTCAATTTCATTTTATAGGCGAGCTCTCCCGTTTTCCATTTAATAAAGCGCACACGACGTATTGAAAAGTGAAGGGCTCTAGTGGTGATAAAAACACTTGTCCAAGGAGCAAGACATACCTGTAGACGCATGGAAGCGATTTCTTTTGAAATATAGAAGCATTCTTTAACTAGCGCTATTCAACTTGCCAGCATTTTTATACGAGGAGAGGAGGAAGTCTAGTGATGGAGGTTGGAGAAAGAGATGTCGAGCAGTATTTCTGCAGAACTGTCATTGACTACAGAGAGAATTCCTACTTGCGAATAAATGGGATTGGGAGGCATCTTTTCTCTCCTCTCTCCGTTTTCCATTTGCACACAGCAACTGAAGAGAAGAGCAAAAATACTACTTTAACATTTTCTTTCCCGCGTCTCTCCCGCAATTTTTTGTGCGGAAAGTTTGGGTTTCCTAAGATAGATGATGATTACACGAGATAAAAAGTAAAACTCATTAAGTGCTCACGACAGGTCAGAATGTAAAGTAAGTATTTTGACTTTAATCCTTTGCACTGAATCAACTATAATAAGTTTAAGAAATTACGACCCCAAAGTTCTTTTTTATATTTCAATTCTGATATTGCATAAAACTTTCCTTCCATCAAGTTCCCTCTAAATATGTGCCGATGTATATTGGTAGAATATATGACTTTAAAAGCATTTGAATTTTATGGGAAAGTCACCTGCGAACAAGGAGAAATATATTGCTCCGGTTTGGTTGACTTCTTTTTACAAGATCTTGTTTTAAAAAATATTCCGCAACGTTATTGAGTTAATATAGGACCTTTCTTGTTCTCGGGGAACTTTAACTTCTTGAATATACGTAAAACTAAAAAAAAAGTCCATCCTTGTTCAAATACACTGCTGAATCCCTTTTCCGCTTAAAAACTTTGGTAGACATCAAACTCAAATAGTTACATTGACATTTTTAACATCTGTATAAAGGGTGGTGGAGAGGGTTAAGGGGCTGGGAAACTTTTTAGTAATTTAATTTTTTGGACAAGTTCTTTCTTTCCAAAAGTTTTGTTTTCTCATTTTCGTGTGGAAAGAATGAGTGAATGCAAGCATGTATAGCTTGTGCATTAATCTACAGGACCTATACCTTCTCCTAGCAGTTCTAGTAAACTAACAATAAAGGAAATCTGAGTTTGAATCTGAAGCTAAGTCAAATGAAATTGTGGCCTACAAATTTTACTTCTGGTCATTCGTGATGCTGCACATTATGTGATGATTCTGCTTCATTAATTCATAAAATTGCGAATAAACTGAAGGAAAAAACCATTCCACCAGATTCACACTGTAGCCGTGGACAGGAAAAATGACCGAGCTTTTATTGGACAATTACAACTTTATGGATGCACATACAACCCATTGGAACTGGAAATAAAAGTGGGGAAGTATGCATGTGTGGCTCTGCAGAACTTTCTAAAAAAAATTGCGGCTTTTGGCGCACATTTGATTAAAACCTATAAGGAGGGAGGAACAATATTAACGAAAACGAACAATGGAATGGGATCCATTAATGCATTTTCCCATTAGGACACACACACACTCACACAGGCAGTCTGCACAAATAAAATGCTATTAAGTTAAAGGAGAAAGCATCTTTGTTATTGCTTTTTGTAGCTATTGAACTAAAAAGTTCGTTCACTACTACTGGATGTGCTATGGCCTTGCCTCACTTCGCGTTGCAAACAAATTCCTTTTTTTTGTAGGAAGAGCTTTTACGATTTTTCAATTTTGGAATTTCATTAAGTAGGGAGTATTTTTTTCTCTCTCCGCTTTTGTGATTTTCTGCGCACGTAGTATAGAAAAAGGGATTTTCATCTAACAAAGTGAGGTTTAGTCATGCAATAATGTCATTATGAAAGGGAAAAGGTAAATACACGGGAAAGTTTGAAATTAAAACTCACTTAGAAAAAAACTTCCTCATTGAAATGGAAGTAGGCTGGTAATAATAGCTAACCGAGTATACAATACTACTATTTTTTGTGAAGATTTTGGGTTTTCCTCGAGACCATAAAAGTATAGGTAAAAAACAATCTATCGAGCTTCGACGAAGGTAGTACAAATACTAATATTGTTTTTCGTACAGGGAATGAGTACCTTCTCTGTTGGAAGTTATTGTTGGTGGCAGTTGTGAATACTAAAACTTTGGGTTTCGTCAGACTGCAGCTGGATTACTTACACTCTATTTACCAACGAATGATATGTGATGGGAAGAGTTGAAAAAATTAATTAAATACACTAGAATTCCAAGCGATATTAGAAAATGTTGTTTGAAAACGTGGGAAGTAAGTACTTTTGTAGCACCACTCACTAATTTTCTTTTGTAAGCAAGCAAGTCAATAAAAAAAAATGTGGCTAATTTAATGCACATCATCATCACCATTGATTTGAGCAACACGTCATTAGCTTATTATTCTCTTCCCTTATTTGGGAACATTACTCCATTGTGCACACATGATAATGACAAAAAAAAAGTCTCGTGCTGCCTTTCCTCCGAGATTTCATCATTTATCTTGGTAGCACTCTTCTCTCTCTAGTTTCTCCTCCATTTAATAAATTGGGAGCCATGTTGAAAGAACCCATTCGTCAGGTATATTTTTAAGCATGGTAGTGCAAGAGGAAATGTATTTTCTTTGTATCTTGATAAAGACACCACTGATTGCGTTAGGGTTTTGTGCACTACATTTTCTTGAGCAAGCTAAAACCTCATCATCATCACCACATACTTGTATGATTGAGCCATGACTATGAGTCCCTGACTTGTTTCTCCTTTTTTGCCTCGTCAGAAGAAGGAAAAGTATTTTTTGTTGATGAATTGAGTAGGAGAAAGGAGTTTTCATTGCTTTCACTTTTCTCCTACGCGAAGAAGAAGGTAAAACAACAAGGAAAAGGAGTAGAATTAGAGTAGAAAATACCAGATGGTGTGTTCAGGCCTAGTATACTGCCTACGTATTGAAGGTGGTGGTGGTGATCATGATGATATCTCGACATTCCTCGAAATGATATGGACTATATAGCTTTATAAAATTGTTCTACTTCAACCCACTATACGTTTCCGTTTGTCGGATGGTTTTCTCATTGACAATGAAAGGAGAAGGAGGCTGGCAAATCCCAACATAAAGTCTCAACATCATCATCGGGGGAACTTTAATCAGAGAAATGGTGTGAGTGAAGAAGGGCTTACGATATTCTGTAAGTAGTAGTAGGGTTTGAGCAACTGCACCGTTATGAAAGGAGCTGTCGGTCGTGGATTGCATTTGAGTATCACAATACTACTTGTGTGAGTGTGTTTTTATAAAGGGTATTATTTTAGGAGGAAAAGCCGCAAAATCGTGCTATATAAAATGTGGAGAGGCGTCCAAAAATATATATTTTTAGTCACTGAAAAATTCTACCATTCTTGTACTTGTACTGCATATTTTTTTTGATAATAATTGCAAACTCGTCATCAAGATTGCGTTATGTAGTGGTGGAGAGTTGATGAAGAGAAGGAGAAATGGCTTCAAAATTCTTGGCCCTTCACACTTGTTTCGATTAAGAAT
>JAHZNH010001408.1:0-17902 GCA_027744355.1 Tyrannoseira gladiata
TTAATGTGTAAATTATTATTATTTTTTTGCAGGTACCTGATTGACGAGAAATCAGCCACAAATTTGGATGGAAATTTACAGGATGTAAGTTCAAACGAGCCGCCTGGTTTTTACAAACAAAACATACTGTATATAATTAACACTATTACAGTGTTTAATTATATATTTTGCAATTAATTCCAGGCTTTGTTCATCATGGCAGTAGCGAATTCAATGGCCAATCCCATAGTCTACGGCTTCAATGAATCCTGCAAGCGAAGAAAGGAAAGGAATAGGAATGACCCGCTCAAGGAAAATGAGGCGAGGAGCGATGCAGTCCTTAACAACTACAACAGCACTACTCGAGCTACCCAAAAAACTCGCGTTAGGCTCTCACCTCCCCAGCGTCCGACGCAATCTGCAGTCTAAATAATCAATGCAAAAACTTCCACCTTGATAATTATTACCATTTTAAGAAACCAATATCGATAGTCACAAAAATGATACCAAATACTCGCAATTACTTAATCGACTTTATGTAATGTTTTAGGGTACCTGTCATTTACGAATGATACTGAATGCCGGCACTAATTTATACTGCTCATTTAATACTTAATCCTCAAGTCAAAAGGTGTGGATGATGTTGCAGAGGCTACAAGAAAATTGGTTGAGTGTACCATGTAAATAATTTTATTGTTGACTCCATGCAAGAATGCAAGCTTGACAAAATTGACTCTCGTTGCAAGATTTTCTGGCTTTATTTTTGTTCAAAAGCTGCTTGCAGTAAAAAAATTATTTTCAATATAAATGAATATACTTAACTGGTCTATCAAAATGAATAAAGTGGAATAATTTATCAAGTTTCTTTAAATATCATCGTAGTTTACTGATTCAGATTCAGATCATAAGCTAGAGGCCGCAGATCATACGCATCGATTCAAAATTCCCATTCACGATTCCAGACTTCAGTAGTATACGTAAATCAAACGCATCTTTCTCGTGGATGTGTGGAAACCATGTGGGTTACCGCTTCTGAAATATTTGAAGAGGTCATCGGAAACATCAGGAATCACTCATTATTACCAACTTGGAAGCAGAATCCACAAATATTCATTATTCTTTGCTCGACCAAGCAATCGTTAACTGATTATGGTTTTGTGGACGGGTGTTGCCACTTGCGTGGGTGTTGTAATAGAGCCATC
This sequence comes from Tyrannoseira gladiata, assembly GCA_027744355.1. NCBI lineage: Eukaryota > Metazoa > Arthropoda > Collembola > Entomobryomorpha > Entomobryidae > Tyrannoseira > Tyrannoseira gladiata. The sequence goes on from JAHZNH010001408.1 coordinate 1,182, forward strand.
ATGAGATTCTCGAGCACTTTGCGCAATCTAGATCATCTTAAAATGCTAAACGGTGCTTACGTCTGCAGTATATTCCAAAGATCTTTAATTTGAACGCGAAGATGGCGCAGGCACTCATCCTGACTTTCCGATGTAAGATCTGCCTGCGATGAACGCGTGGGGGAAGAGTCTTCATAAAGGTTACCAGTCGTCCATCCCTTTCTTTGTTCATTCCAGCTCGTAGTTTTCTTTTCCCAGCGCAATGTGCCACGACAAAGTTTTTTCTTGGGTAAATCCACAGCGCGCTTGGTGAGCTAAAAAAATTTCCCCTTCTTGAGCAGAGCGTCTCCCTCCAACAAGGCCCAGTCTCTTCCTGGCGGTGAAAGTAGAAAGGTGAAAGAAAGGGATGGAGTTGGTCGAGTAAGACCATTTAAATTACTTGAGAAAATCTTTCGCCTATGTAAAATTACTCCATGTCCATGCTCAATAGTAACTTCCCAATGTGATTCCTATATAAAGTCTATCGAAATCATTTGCTCGAATCAGTAATTATTATTGATATATTTTGGATAAAATAAATTGGAAAAGAATTCTACTTGAAGAAAAATGTCGCAACCGTTGTTCCTCCGGCTTAGTGTCTTCGTTAACCACAGCGAGGGGAATTGGGATGCTGATGATGATACCCTCTCATTAGAACTATCATCCCTGGAGCATGAAGGTAACAATCTCAGCACTCCTCAGGGAACCAGTACTAGTCTCGAAGATGAGGTGGATATGGTAGTGAACAAAGTTGGATGGCGGAGGAGGTGGAAGTGACGAGCTGCCGGAAGGATTCACAAAAGTTTCCCCTGCTCAGTGGCCTATCATTTATGCCTACACTATTGTCTTCATTGTTGCCGCGGTTGGCAATTTTACTGAGTTCATTTTTGTGTGGCGGAGACTGAGGAAAAGGTCAACTGCCATGAATAGACTTTTACTTCATTTGTGTGTCGCCGACATTGTCGTCATTTTCATGGTTGCTGCGGTTGAGGTGTTCTGGAGAATTTCGATTGGGTGGTATGCTGGAGACTTTATGTGTAAGTCTGTGGTTTTAAATAAAGATTGGATTTATATTTTTGTGAGTTGTTGTTCGTAAATACCAAATACATGTTAATACTAAGGGGTTGAGAACGCAATAGAACTGGAAGACTTCATAAGAAAAGGCTACTTGAACTAAAATTTTTGCATCTCTCAATACATTCCTAAATACTTACACCAGAGAAGCTAAGTAATCTACGCAGTTTCTATTTCAATGACGCAGGTCTTTCAACTCATTACTGTCAGTACCCACAACATGTTTATAAACTCATTGAGAACGAGGTGCGTTGATCCAAAAACATTATTTACAAACCGAAACCAAAGATGTTCAGGGATTCCAGCTCTCGGTTTGACATTTGCGCGTTTGATTCTACCGAAAATTGGAATTTGTTTATGCAGCCTTGAACTCTGATTAGGTGAAGTAAAGTAAAAACATCTCACGAAGACTTGAGTTTCAGTTCTAGTAATCACGTAGAAATTATTCAACTCATCTCCTTCCGTGAAGTGAATACTAAACGAAAAGGTCATTATTATTTGACCCAGATAAATTGCACAGGAACTGGGTGAAAAATGAGGAAACATTTTGGGAATACTGATTCTGGTCGTGAGGTGGATGATACAAGGGTTCATATGAGAGGGGACTAGTGAAGCATGAAATTATCATCATGTTCTCATGATAATATCTGTTTCATACTCAAGTACTAAAACCAATGCTTTAGTAGGCCTTCTTCATAGGAATAACCGAGAACATAAATATATGTATATGGGTAGGTGATAGGCGATATAATGAGCAGATGAAAGTAAGGGCAACATTTTATTTGAGAATCCTTTTTTGTATCAATTGCCTTCCGGGCTGACAATGCAGATATATGTAGTTGGTCGTACCTGGAAATATTATCCAGCATTTCTGCTGAGTCGCAAAGGAAGGCTCCGGAAAACGCTGATCGCAATTATAATAGATTGGGGCGAAGTGGGCTTCGTCCTCGTGAACGAACCTGCTCTGGTGGTCTCTTTGTAATGGCGCATGATACAATTATAATGAATACAATAGCACAAGGCTTTTTATTAGGTGCAATTCCAGGAAAGCAGCGAACTCTCTCCGGAGATGAAAGACGTATTGCTCTCTTCCTGTCGACAATAATGTTTTTCTTCTTTTTCCCAGGCAAACTAATTCAATACTTCCGTGCTTTCGGCCTTTATTTGAGTTCGATGATGCTGATTTGTCTGAGGTATTAATTATAATTAAAAAATTAATTAAATGCTATCATGAATCTGTATTCCCTGGGCAAGTAGTGTAGCGTTCTGAGTTTCTACCCAAGTTTGGATAGATTTTACGCTGTGGTGTACCCCCTACGCGCAGTGGATGCGTCGAAGAGAGTCAAAATTATGCTCGGAGTTGCTTGGACCACCGCTGCCCTTTGTGCCGCTCCACAGGTAAAAACCCGCGATTCCTTTAATCAAATCAATATTCATTGCTGTCATCAGTAATTTCGGAATGTCTTTAGTCGTCGTGCTTGGGGGACAATGCAGCTTCGCAGTAGGAATTAAGTTAAAATTCTAGAATTTCCATTTTCCACTTTTGAAATGTCAAGCAAGCGAAACCTCTTTCAATTTAAATCAAACGTCATCCTTACAGCCTTACAGCTGCGCAGGAATTTCAAATCTGATTGTAATCTAAGCTCATCCCTATCAAATGCATATGAGATTATGTTATTTGTGTATTAGTAAATACATATCTGACTCCAAACATTGAGGTTTCGGCTACGTTCAGGACGAAAACAGAAACAGATCCACTCCGCTCTTATCGCAAAGCGTAGAGAAACAATCTTGAGCTTGTCATGTTTTCACGCATCAGTTGCATTCATACGAAATACAGCCCAAAGTAAAAACAACTACGCGAAGATTCTCCGGAAGTTGTTGGAGGGGTTTGGGGAAAATAGAGAGAGGAGGATGGCTCGTCATTTTTTTGTTGAGTGCGTCTAATTTTTGCGGTGTCCCGTCAGAACAAAAAGTTTGCGCCCTTGTCTCCTACCAAGCGTGTTTTTGTCCGCACAAGGCCAACCATGTAATGTAATAAATACGAAAGAGAGACGATCTTCAATTTTTAAAGCAAGAAAACATATCCGTTTTGAATTTAGACCCGTTTGTCCTCAAGGGAAATGCTTTATTCTTTACACACGGTGCCTTATGCTCGATATTATTTTCAGTTTCGGTAAAACCTATAAAATTCAGTTTAACCCACCAAAAATTCCTCTGGGTATGATGAAACGGTTTCTTGACACTACGCGCCTTTATGAATGCACCCTTTAAAGTAGGTAAACGTGATGTGGCAACCCCCGCAGGAATTCACGAGCTTTTCATATTTTCCCTAATTTTTTCATTTCCTAGGCCGACGTATTTTTTGTGGGGAATCATTTCCTTCATGAAAACACTTGACTTACTGCATAAATGAAGGCCTCTGGCATTACGTTTTAATTCAAGCAAAGCGAGAGACGCTGTCGGAGTTATGAAGCCAGTGTGTCTGTTCGTTTCAAAGCTTTGTTCCCAGGTTTGAAAATAGGCCAGAAAAACGCCCAAAATGTACCCTTTTTCTTCTCTTGGTCTTGACGAATCATTACTCGCAGTTTTGTCCAGCGCACTGGAACAAAAAATTAAGCCTAGAATTGCACTATCTATATAAAATAATGACACCCGCGAGTTGTCAGATGTAAACAAGAAAATCAAATTAATAATTTGTTTCATAGTTGAGTCTACAATTGACACCAAGAATCTATTGTACGCTTTCTAATAAGTAATATAAATTTTTGCTTGGAGAAGCTTATCTCTGAATGCAAAATATCGTGCGAGCACATCCTGTTTGTGATGTGATGAAACTATCGATGCTGGAATGGTCTTCTTTTAGCAAATTGAATGGGGGATGCTGAGGATTTTTCTTTTTTTAAACCATTTCATTCTTCCAGGCAAGTTTACTTTCTAGCAAAACACACAGAGAGGATATTTGCTTTGCGTTTGTGTGTCTGTATCGGAAATGCTTAGATCTCTGTGCTACAATATTGCCGCTGGGAAGTACTTCCCCCGTCAAATTCAGATACAAAAGAGCTATGGCGGTATTAAATTTTGCATGTGGTTGTTAAATACATCTCGGATCGAAGATTGGGCACTGGATTGGAAAAAGGAGGTTTTGCTTTCACAAAGCAGCAAGGTTAAATGTATGTGTCATCCTTGCGTGGAATCATTGATGGATTGGATAGTCCATATTGCTTTATTTTCTATTTTGGTTTGCTTAAAGCTTAAGTTTTTGATGTACTTTTGACCCTGCATTTTGAGTAAAAAGTATTCTTTTCCTGGAATACAAGAATTCGAAAGAACGGAGCAGGGTGTCGGTTTCCCTTGTTTGATCGTAAAGAATTATTCAAATTGGCCCTTGCGCCACAGCAAATTTTGACTCGAGAAGTCTGAGAAGTGAAAAGCTACTCCAAGATGCTTTGAATTCCCTCAATTCGGGGAAGCAATCTTGTTACATTTTCGATTTAGCATGTGCGGACACCAGCATGGGTATCAATGATTTCTCGCTACACTCTACCCTTTATGAATTTTTTATATTAATGCATGGCCGGGGATTCCTCACAGCTTGAGGAAATTGCAAACCTGGTTTTAATTTTCCAATAGATATTCTGCTGAGAATGTCTGATCATTCTACATGTTCAAGAGTACATTTTTAGCATTGGAAGAACAAAGTTACGTATATCGGAAGAAGTAAATACTGAAAGACAGGAGTCAGATTAATGCTTGATGGAGAATGGCACCTACAGCACGTCAATTAAAATGTCACTCATGCACCCCCAATTTATTTACTTAGCTCGGATAGTGAACATGATGGAGTATGGCAAACATATAGTTAAAGTCGGCAAGTCAGTCTTTTTAAACCTCCAGTTGATAGAAATGGCTGTCATGATTATTCCTACGTTTGATCCTCAACGCATCTAATAGTTTAGTTTTCGTACATCATAATAACCAATGCATGTTTTCTGAAAATAAACTGCCGACGACGGCGACGACTCAAATCTGGACTTTTTTGAGTGATGGACATTAAGTGTGTTAGTACGTTTAACAATTATCCCGTGACTATAGCATTGTATAAGTTCTGCCTTGAATAATAAATACTTAATATGCATACTATGCAAAATGCAGTACTAACATGTTGCTACTTCCTTGACAGTCAGGGCTCAAATTGTTAATGAAGTAGGGGCAAGCGCATTCTCTGGACCAACCCGGAATATTCAGGGCTCTTTCAGTTTAAAATCAAACACGAGTAAAAAAGATCATACAAGTAGCTCCCGAACCGTTTCCCCGGAAAGGTTTGACCACCGCCTGGTACAAGTGATAGTTTAAGACGATTCTAGATTCCTAAAAAAAGTTGGGGGGAGTGGGGAAAATGCTCCGTATGCATAGTAAGTCACAACATGTGTTTTCACTGCATTCAAAGTCATGTGAACCTTTTATTGAGCTTTTACAAAAATGTTCCAGAAGGGAGAGTATATTTTAGAAATCTAGGATTTTTCAGGTAACAAAGAACTGGGCATTATCTGATCCGCTAATTCTGCGCGTGACTGGAAATTTAGAAGAGCTTATAGTATACAGCCACGAATATAATCTTTTGCTTTCTAACTTCATTTATATCCTTTCAAATCGAGAGAATCGCTGCGAGCCAAACTAAATAGGAAAAGTTTACTCGAGCCTAACGAGCTCAGAGTTTATCTTTTCAGTTACTCCATATAATAATGAAATTCTTTTCTTATTGTGTTATTTCGTGTTTAGTGTATCGTCTTCCAGGTTCAAAGCCACCCGGTGTTTCCTGCCTTCAAGCAGTGCAATAGTATCTTGTCCAGCGTGTTGGCAGAGGCAATCAATACCGCGATATCCATGTCGTTCATGTACTTTCTCCCCATTCTTGTGATCATCTTCTCCTATGGAAATATAGTCGTGAAGCTAGCACGCGAAGCCAATGATGGAGGTAAGGTGAAAACATTTTCAGCTTGGACAAATTGGACAATTTTTTCCCCAATCGGGAAGCTTTGTGGGAAGCTTAAAAAGATTTGTTGTTTGCTAATGTTTTTTCATCAGAGGTATTGCTTTCACTAGCCACAATTTCGCTTACAATGAAAATGAAACGCAATCCCTAGTTCAGATTAAAGTTAAAAAGGACGCTCACATAATCAGTTTTATGAGGGAAATCAAGACTACACAGGACACGTTTAAGATTGGTCACTGGAAAGATGATGGACTCACTGGAAAGAGTTGAAAGACATTATTTTTTAATGGTTTCTCGTTAAAACTCCATAAATCGAACGGTCGGTCGGTAATTTTTCTGGAGCCTATTATTTATAAAACGAACCGATAATGTGTTCAATAGCCATGATGAATGGAGCGTAATTAGTCTAATCAAAATTCAAATGTTGACCCAAATGCTATGAGTGATTCGATTTCTTCATATAAATCGATTTTTAGTGGGATCGCTGCTCCCATAAAAAAATCAAGAATGTGCTTATAAATAGTTGCCTCATCTACAGGATAATATACTGAATTGTTTTCCCCTAATTGTATTTTGATTTCCCAGACCCTAACAACCGCTTCCTTCGCCGGAGTGGAGCATCTGTGATGGATCGGGCGAAAATAAAGACGCTGAAGTTGTCCTTTGTTATCGTGATGGTGTTCGTATTTTGCTGGACCCCTTACGTGGTTATCTCTATCTGGCAAGTATAAAAATCCATGAGACAAAAATATAGTAATGCGCTTCACTATCAATTTTTTTCTTCTGTACACAATACCTACATAGCTTTGACAACAACAACAAACACAACTTAATTCAATAGATTAGGAAAATAGGGGATGCACATGTTCCCTTCTCTGCAAACAGTTCTCTACTTATACTATCACTATATAAATTGCATCAAGATCATCATCGGCAAGAGTAAGATGACATTTTTTTATTCTTTTCTGCACAATCGAGAGAGGACTAGGATCTTGCTTGCTCCTGGATCATATCTGACAGCGCTTGGATCACGCTCGTAATTTACTTTAGGAAAGCGTAGGCTTACCGCCACTCGCTGATCCCGCTAGACGTTGTCTTTGTCACTGTCATATTTTACGAGGGATTTCCTTGTTTCCTAGCATCGCTTTAAATCACAATTAGGAGAGATTTCCTATTTTCCCCTCCTTGACATATTGCTTTTCCCATACACTAACGAGGAGTCAGGCCTAATAAGTATCTTCGGCGTATTACGCTTTGTGAGTTGTGTCATATACATATAACCATCCGACGAAAAAGTGGAGGGGCACCAATGCTCTCAAGCCAAGCTGCTTTTTAAATCTCACGCTGGAAAAAAGGATACGAATTTCATCGTGATAATGGTCCTTTCTATGACATGATGTAGATGGTGATATTAATGAGACCATTAGAGAGCATGAACCACACGTAATTGACCGCAAATTGGCTGGCGACTGCCAAATAGTAAAATGTGCTTTGAATCTAAGGCGAAGGTGAAGTGAAGGAAAGTGCTTTTGTGGCGTCTTTTGAAGAGACGTTCGTTCGGAAACTTTGAGAAAATAAATAAAAATACTACTTATTTTGAAAAATGAATAAATATACAATCATTTATAATGAGACGTTAGTGATAGTGACAAAAGTGAATAATTCAGCTTCATCTGAAATTGCTACCGATGCGATGATGGAAGCGTAAGGCTGAGGCACGTGTAGAATCATAAATTCATTAATACTTCCCTTTATTTGAAAACAATGATGTCGAGTTAGTAAGTTGACAGACACAGAGGGTTACGAAAAAATTGATTTACAATATGTTGTTTAGCATTAAATTACAAAATGATTGCATACTTGCTCAAGCAAAGATGCATATGCACCCTGCAGGATTCCGGAGACCCCATAGCGAAAACTGAGAAAAATATTGGACCCCGTATCTTGAAAACGTTTACATCTAATTTTCTACAGATTTAAATCTTGCTTACTGTGTCTTCTTAATACCCGGACCTTTTAAGTATCACATGCGTAGCATGAAACGTGATGGTATGCCGCCGTCCCCAGAGTATTTTATCTACACATCAGTAAACTTTCACTCCAGTGGTGCTCAACTGGAAGAAGGGTCTTTTTCTAGTCAACTTAGCATGCTTCCCATTATGTGTATAACTTGAAACGATTTCCACTTTTTCTTTGAGTGTGTAAAACCCAGTAACCCTCTTTTTAATGCTCAGTTTATAGTTGAATTAATCTTTTCTCGAAGTTGCAGCCATATTGAAGTTTTTTACATTAGACCCTTACTACAAAGGAGTTAGGCTCTGCATTTTAATTTGCAAGTTCCAAAGGAAGTTGCCAGAATTAATTAAAGGTTTTTCATGAATAAAAACCCGTGCATAATCTGTCGAAATCTAGACCTAGACTCGTAGGGATTATCACCTGCGTTAGCATTTAAAATCTTTGGTGATCCTAATACATCACGTTTGAAAGGGAAATGTGAGGGTTCGATTTTGTATCCCTTCAAAATTTTGTGTTCCTTTTCAATCTGTTTAAAAGTTCATTTTAAAAGGAATACCCAGAAAACTGCATTTCTCAAAACCCTGAAAAATGCTTTTTAGGAAAAGTAGTACTTTTCCCAACGCGAAGCTTTTTTTTCTTGGCATGTTGGAAGGTATGACGTTTTAAGCTCTTCAACTTCAGCTCTCTCTTTCATTTGCCCACCCCTTTCGTGCTTTAGTTTCTTTGCTTCTTATTTCTCGCTTCCTTTTCCCTTCCCCTCTCTCCATTTCGTAAGAGAAATGGCAACTTCCTTATTCACAAAAACACTATTCGCCACACAGGATTTTCTTTCGGATTGTCGGTTAGAGGGGAAGGAGAAAGAATAAGCCATCGTTTTCTTGAGCTTCTTCAAGATGAGGAAATCTTATTTATTCGAGGCGGTAAAGAAAAAATGCTCATTATCGGAAACAAGAACCATCACTGAATACAATGTAACTACGCCCACAAAAGAGGCAGCTGTTATGAATACAATAGCATGAAAATGGGGAAAAGCATTCCTTATGGGCTGAATTCGTAATAGGTTGATAGATAGATAGATTAAACGAAATTTCTCTTGCCTCTCCGCTCCCCAACCAAAGTAAAGACTCATTTTCCTCATTATGTTTCCGAGCCGGGAATAACGAGATGCGGAGTGTGTGGAGTAAATAAGAGATTGCTTTTTCAACATGGGATGATGCTGAAGCTCACACCGTAGGATGATGGATTCTCGACCAATGTGCAAAATTCTTATGATATTCTTTTAATTTTGTGGAGCGCAGGCATATCGCGGACAGGGAGTCTGCGGAGAATCTCAATCCCTACATCCAAGGTTTGTTGTAGTAAAAGCTCTGGTTAACCTGATTAATTGATTTTTGTAATGGATTTGTGGTTATATCAAGTCTTGGATCTATTTTGCAGAGAGCCTGTTCATCATGGTTACTTCTAATTCCTCCGTGAACCCTTTGGTCTATGGAATCTTTAACTCTAAGAAAAGCAGTAGAAACCACCAAAGAACCCAGTCGACCGTTTCGAGAACTGACTTTGGCGAAAGCAGAAGAAAAGTAAGTATTGTAGCGATAGCAAGGAGACGGCCTGGAAGTGGAGGGAGAAATGGGAATGGAACTAATCTAACTATTGCCACCACACGACGAATAACCCCAGAAGGAAGTTCTTCAGCGAGTAATGCGTCCCCAAATCTTAACCATCTAAAAGAGGGCGGTTGTAGTGAATGCAATCATGAGATATAAAATGAGAACGTAGAATGCAAAGGCTGTAAAATGTGAGGAGAGATAAGTACTCAAGACATAAAGTTCGAATTTTAAGTTTGTTTTTCCTCGTCCTCGGCAGCTGGCTTGCTTTTTTGCTCTTAAGATTTTTAAACTTGATGTAGACGGTAATTATTTAAAGACCATCTCGATAGATGAATGTATATATCTACTCAAAACTTAATGTACCGGAAGATTATAATCATCAACGTTTACTGAAAAATCTGCTTAATAAAAGAACTCGCGAATTTGAAAGTTATTTATCGTTTCTTGCTGCATTAAGGAATGCATTTATTTTTTTTTGGAAAGCGCTTACATCTACATGTAACGCGGGATCCCTTGGGAAGCATTCATATTTTCCATTCATTTACCCTATTTTTCGATTTTTCCCTTCGCTCGATCGAATCTCTTGGAAATCTCCATTTTAAAAATTGGTTTTTCTTCAGCCCAAAGAAGATCGATCCGCTGCACTTTCAACTGATGAATCGGTGCCCTTAGATGAGGATTTAGCAGGTGAAATGAAAGAAAAAAGTATACTAGCTATTTTCTCATTAATCATTCAAATCAAAATGCATCCATTCTTGCCATTCGGTTCCGTCCACTCGGATCATCGCGAAAGCATAGGGTGCATGAATTCGCATGGGGATTGTATTTTTAGACCTGGAGCCATATAAACGAATGGGGCTAAATGAGCCAATAGCACGTGTCAACGAACCTGAGCAAATGAGTCCTTTAAATATTAACACGTTAATTGTGCTCACGTTGAGCTTTACCGGTGAACTGCATCTGCAGGTGAATCCTTAATCAGGGCACCATTTTATTTTAAAATTCTACAGAAGCGTCGCAAATAGTATTAACGCGTTAGACAAAAACCTGGAAAAGCAACTGCTGCCACCCTAATTAAATGGATGAAAGCATTCCAGCTACACAAACCAATTTCCTAGTGTTTGCTTTTCATTAGCGGCAGAATTTTCGCGTCGTGAAATCTGCATACCTAGTATCAATTAGCAACGGTTTAACTCTCCTTTCCCTACTACTTCTCTCTCGTTTGGGAAAACCCTAAAGCAAGTTCTGCAAAAAGCAACGACCACTGCACTGTTTGTCAGTTCGGATCATTGAAAACCAGCTGAAAAGGTTTTCAACAGCAATGAAGCTGATAAGTGAGAATCGCTCACTAAAAATGCCAACCAGCATCACCACACCAACGGGTAGTCTGAGCCACAAGGGTGTAAAAGCCTAACACATTTTTTCTATCACATCACAACACAGCCCAAAACCCAACTCTAGTCCTAAGTCCTATCCTACTCCAGATAGTCCAGATTTCCAGATCCAATAAAAAGCTGATGCTATGGACATGTCTGCATTCTCCTTGGTTTCCTTGGAAGATACCATGACAGCAGGACATGTATTTAATTGAGATGTTTTCTTGAGATCGTTCCAGGGGCTCGTTGGAGACACTTTTTGCAACTCACGTGTTCACTCACCAAATATTTAACAAATTATGCACTCTTGAATGTTCTTTTGAAACTGTGAAGTGAGTGAAACTTTTCTTGAGTTAACTAGTGCATATGTAACCGATTTGTCCTATGTCCTTTTTCTATACGCTTTTTTGCTTTCCATCTCTCTAAATAAGTTGTTCAATGGCCCCAACGCTTAATATTTAGCTTTAACGGGTGGACAAAATCCGTAATTAATGCACTTAACTCTTTCACTAATTTAAACGCCCTAGTGCTCAACTTCGCAGCTTTCCACATGCTGGAGTGTTGAGACTTCCACAACATAATAAAAACAGTAACTTACTGTCAGTAATCAGTAACTACGAGAGACCTGAAGCCAAAGCTACCCCTTGCAAAAAATAATGATTTTCTCGGTCAGGACGAGGAAAAGTTTTAGCCATCGAGTTCAAGTTTGGGTTCTCAAGAAAAGTTGGTTCGACCAAAGCCTCAAAGAATTTAAGTTGTGTGGATAAAGTGGTTTAGCTTATTTATTTTTCTTGTTGTTGCTTCCTGATTCGAGAAAGTTAGATGCGGAATACATTAAAATACTTATACTTCAACTTTAAACCAACGTTTCGCGGCAATTTTTTCGCACATCCAGAATTCTGCCACTTTTTATAGGTTCTTTGTGCTCTTGAAATATTTATGTAGAGTATAGTTATCAGTTGTGCAATATGTCCATTTGAAAGGCCCTAATAAAGTGAATATTTTTGTTAAAAATTAGGGCTGAAGTTTGTGGCGTAGATTTCTATGGGACTCCCAACCGCCAAAACGTATTATACGCTAAACCACTGTCAACTTGGAAGTTTGACAGGGAGAATTTGCGATCCCTTCCTTGTGTTCCCACCGTGCTTAAAAGAGAGGAAAATTGATTTTGCTTTTACCCATTTTGACGAATCCAACTTTTCCTTGTTGGTTTTTTTGCCGAAAAAATGTTTGGAACTTTGAGGTAAAACAATAAAACCTGTAAATTTTTTTTAGAACTTTTGGTGCATTGGCCATACACAACCAAATCAACATGAAAGAAAGAAATGAGGAGGTAGGTTGATGTATGAGAAAAATGCCAAACGTAAACTGCAAACATAAAATTCGGAAGAGATGGAGAAAATTGAACGAAGAAGTTCGCGACATGGAAGGAAGGACAAATGTTTCTCTTCAAACAAAACTTGTAATATTCCAAAAATGATCTTACGGGGAAAAAAAACAAAAGTACAATACATATATATATATATTATATATCAACCTCCGTTGAAATATTTTACTCTCGCAATTTCATTCCAATTAAACTTTTTTTCTGATTTATATTTAACTCGTCCTATTTCATTAACTTGAGATTTTGTATCACAGTAATTACAGACGCCTCCATAAATCCGGCAGGAATTAAAGATACGTATTTGGCAAAGACGTATTTTTTTACATATGCGACCAAAATGAAAGAACATGTGTACCAATAACGGTTCTGTGTCATATTGCAACTAGCATCTCATCCCTCGTATTTAATATTTTCCCTTGTACGATGTCACATTCTGTTCAAGTTTAATTGTGATAGTAAATAAATGCCAGGAATATTTGTACTAAGTAGAGTACGAGCGAATACTATGTATGCATGTGAATATTTGTTCGTACTAAAAAAGATTTTATCATTCACGCAGAAACATACATATATTTAGGTAACTTCCATATTACTTCGAGCTAAAGTTCTTCCTTACGCTTGAATTCGATTTTCGCATCCGTTTCAAATGACAAAGAAACGTTATTTATTTATTTTCTATCCAGAGAGGAATTTCTTTCAAGAATTTGTCGTTCACAGCCGAGCAGTTCAACTTACTGTACTAGGTAATGTGGAGAAATAGGGACTTTTCTTCCCGTCAAGCGTTATAATCTTGTTGTCGAAAGCGGGGTAGAATTAAAAGGAGAAAAGAAACATATACTCTCGGATGAATGGGGGCTACAGTAGAGCAAACATCTAGAGAATGTTTGTTATAGATATCTCAGTCAGAGTTTGCAGAGTCTCAGTTTGTAAATCAATTTTTAAAAGGAATTTATTGCGGAAATATATCCGATTGATTTGAGTGAGTCATATCATATTCGAACCAATTTTATTGCTGAGCATTCACTGGTCTGGAATGGAAAAATAGAAAACACGATTTCGCGCAAAACTTGGAAACAATAATTCGCCGCAGTTATGGATTTCCAAATCAAAACGGTTCGATAATCATTTTCATATTTTGCACCATTTATTAGTGCTGGAAATCTAAAGTAAAACTTTTTCAAACAACAAACTTTCTCAGATCCCCCACAGCAGATTTAAAAAAAACTAACAATAAAAGTTACACACAGGTCAACATCGTCAACAAAATCACGATCCCCAAGCAACTCGTGACTAACGATCATTGCATTCCACCTATAAATATAAGCATTATATTTGTTTTTCTGAGCCCATACCCTATGAGCAAAGAAAATAAATTACACTAGTTGAGCGCCATTTTTTATGTCCATTATTGCAACAGGCCCTTCATCTCCCTTATGTACTTATCCATCCTTCCAGAAGAATGAAAAGGATCATGAAAGATGGTAATGGTGACAAGACAGGCTCGTAAATTTGAGGACTAAGGAGCCAATTTTCCGTTACCACAAATGCCATTACGTTAAATTGCATCTTTCATGCTTTGTTCAGACCAGACTCCTGACAGCTACTGATAAATAGTTGTCCCACAATTTACTGCCTGCTAAATTGTCCACGGAAGAAATTGTAATTTTTTCATAACCCTGCTAAACTTAGAACATTAAATATTGTCTTCAAGCAAGAAGAATTCATTTTGCCCGAAATGGTCACGGAAATATATTCCAGAGAGGTTGGAGGTGATTTTTCTACTTTAGTTTAATTTTTCACGCTGGAAAAATCCACTGTCTGGAGCCATTTGAGTTTTTGTTCTGCTATTTGTCAACCGGATTTGGGAAGTAATGAAGCGTTTAATGACGCAGTGATATGTTATGAGATAAATCGAGCCCAATGAATCATATGACTTAATTCATGTCGCTTGTTTCATTCCAAATATAAATTTATCATGGATAAAATGTAATGATAATGATTAATATTTTCAAGTTTTTCCTGAAGAAATACATAATCGAGATGAAATATTACTTTTGCTCGATTAATTCAGTCCATTATTTTTTCTAATGATATCATTTCATCTTAAGCAGAAGCTGCAAAGCAAGAAAAATACGCTTCATAACAAGAGAGCCTTCCATAACATTTAATCGTCCCCGTTGGTATTTTTTTCAATCAGTTGCTTCCTGTATTCCACTTTTACGGCCACAGTGCACAGCAGGTTGAGAAAAGTAAATAGCTGCAAAAATATAATCTATTATTTCTCTGCATGCTATAAATAAACTATATTTCATTTTGTTGTCAAACAAAAAACACAAAAGACATGCACTGGTAAGCGGAAGGAACTTGCAGCGCTTTAGCTTGGACGATGAATGTTTTCACAGATCCTTCCAATCCAACAAGGAACTCGTAAAGAGGTACAGTGAAGGATTTTAATGGAGGCTGAAATTGCTAAAGCGCTTTCAATTATTTGAGTAACAGAGCGGATAAAAATTGGAACCCGCATTGGAGAAGGACGTGTAAGAAAGAAGTAGTGAATCATTAAAGCATCTTCTGCTCAGTGATCTAAAACCATTTACATAACTATCCATCTACAAATAAGTCGATATACCCGGAGAGGCGATTTTTTCCGCAGTAAAGCCGTGAAAGCCATGAGATTCCTTAGGAAAAATGAACAAAAGTCCACTCTCCAGCCGAATTGCTCTTCATCCAGGCAAGAAAATTTATTCCTCCACTATCTCTCCCAAATCACACCGTAAACCCTAAAACATTGTCGAGCGTGAGTACCTCCATCACGTTTAATTAAATGAATGGCCTTCATGCTTCTGGAAAAAAACGACAAATCCGACGAGCATTATACCGTCCGCTATATGTAGAATAATATGCGCGTGTTTTTGCTCCAAGTCACAATCACTAATTTGTTGCTGGTTTCTTCTCTCTAATGATAATTTTTATTGTTTTGATGATAGTTTTACGTAAACAAATGAGTGATCCCATGATCATGATGACACACACATGAAAGGCCGAATGGAATCTGCTTCAAACCAAAACCGGGTCTGGACTGGACCAAGGTACCATATCCCATTTCAACGTCCTTGAAGACACCACGCATTGATGTTTTCTTCATCATCCTCCGCGCATCAATCTCCTTAATCTCGCCTCGTAAATAAACGAAAAAATGCCATTAAGCAGGCATTTAAGCAAGTCACGACATTTGTAGGCAAGACTTCTTGTGAGAAAAAAACTGCACGTTGAATTCATGATTTTTGCGAACCAGGAAAAAAATTACTGAAAAAATTCATTTTCAACCACTCGAGTAAAGCGCGCAATAAAAATGCTTTCATTTGAACATGCAACAGTTCAATACAACTCTTACAATTGAACTGGAACGATCTTCCTAGTAGATGCAATCAACAACTCGAATTTCATTCTTCATTTAATCCTTCTGAGATTTCCAAATTCCTCGGGTAAGCAATACGAAAAAGCAGGTTGGAAATTATTTATTTCTGCTTTTTGGTGATTCGGTAGTATGGAGTATACACATTGTCTGTTTGAACTGCCTTGCGATTAATTTTGAAGTGAACTCGTGTGCTCCTCAATTTCAAATATTCGCCAAAATAGAAAATCTACTACGTTTTCCTCTTTATTTGCGCAGTTTGATTCACTGGGAAAATGGGGAAATTGGCATCCTCAAGCCCTCTCGATCAGACATGGCTTCTTTGTTTGGGGCTATTAATAACTCAGCAGACTGTGATGGGAGCATTGAGGAAAGTTTCTTCTCCAGCCGAGCTTCAAGGAGCACTGGACTCAGCTTCCCCCGGAGACACAATTCAGCTCGCACCGGCAGTCTTTATGGGAGAATTTGTTGCTTCAAAGGATGGGCCTATAACTGTAACGGGAGACACAAACTCTACAATAATTAGTGAAGGAACAGCGTTCACTGTGAAGGGGAACAACTGGAAATTGAAAAGTTTCAAGATCATGCAGCCTTCGGTTGGAGTGCTCCTCGAGGGAAGTGGAAACTCCTTGGAATCCCTGGTGTTTCAGACTCTAGGCAAAGGAATAGTCGTGAAAGGACCGGAGAACACGATCAAGAGTTGCGTTATTTCTGATGCGGAAGGGGGAATTTACATTGAAGCGGATAAGAACGTTTTAAAATATAACTCCATTAACATCCAAGCTCCCTCCATTATTGTCGGGGAGCAAACATGCTGCGGCCATTTGGA
>JAHZNH010001409.1:0-11001 GCA_027744355.1 Tyrannoseira gladiata
TAAGGTTGCACATCCTCAAGCTTACTGGCCATGCAACCTCTGCAAAATCATGAAGTATAGCCAAAAGTCTTTGGAAATTCATCAGAAAATTTGTCGCCTTCGTGCGGTCAAAAGATCCAAGTGTAAGACGTAGAATGAAATATTGATCTACCTATTATGTACAGTTGAAATAGTAAGTAAAATTTAGTTTTTTGTATGGTACATAAACAATATTGTTCAAGCTTGCATTCGGATTTTTTGTAAAGTTGTAATGGTCCAAATAATGTGATTGCTAAATAATTTGAATTAAAAATGCTGGGGATTGAGGTTGTTCCTTTTTTGTACTGATGGCGATAAAAACGGAAAATAAAAACCAGTTACTGAAAAATTTGTGCTGTGAAACGCTTTTACCATTTGGCTGTAGATCATTTGTGCAATAAGAAAAAATATTCATGAAGAAATCATACATGTGTTTTCAATTGCGAGAAGGTTTGGGTAAGGTCATTTAGATATGCAAATCCAGTTATCTAAAAGCGAAAGGAAATAACTTTGTTCATATGCAGGCTCTTAATACTTGTGTGCTCCTTTTAAGTTGCTTCAGCTTTTTAGTGCAGATTTAAACTCGCACTTTACAAGGTGAGCAACCACAAAAGTAAAATATGTCTGAGAAAATTCCAAAAAATGGAGACTGTCTCATTTTGGAGCGTTCCAAAGCATAAATGTCCCCATAAAATGTCTCATAAGGGATCAGAAGTCAATTCAAAGACGTTTTCAGGTAGACATGCAGTAATGTGATGGATTTTGGTGGTGAACACCATTGGACTACATAACAGGGAGACTTGAGCACGGGTAAACCACTTCCGGTGAAAGGTCTTTTTTTACCTTCTTGCCAAAATTCATCGATTGACACTAAAGAAGCCACTTCCGAGCCATTCATTTTCAGCCAAAGTTTGTCTTTATTAGGTGTTTCAAACTTGGCTACCAACCAACAAATTTCCAGAAAAAAATTGACTCGTTTTAAAGGGTTTGGAACACTATCGAAGAATGGTCGAATCAAGTTGCCCCCGAAACTTGCTCATAAGTCAATTAAATTATGAAAAGCCATTGACGGGGCATAAGCCAGAAAAGTGGACAACATGTTGAGCACACTGGCAAATGCTCAACCACAAATTATAATTCGTAAATTTTGTTGCAAAAATTTGTAAATAAAGTATTAGAGGCTTTAGTAGTTCACAATCGAAATAAGCCACTTCCGAGCCATTCTTTTTCAGCCAAAGTTTGTTTTTATTAGGTGTTTCAAACTTGGCTACTTCAAACTGCCGAATTTCCAGAAAAAATTGACTCGTTTTAGGGGGTCTGGAACGCTTTCGAAGAATGGTCGAATCAAGTTGCCCCTGAAACTTGCTCATAAGTCAATTAAATGATAAAAAACCAATGTCGAGGCATAAGCCAGAAAAGTGGAGAACATGTTGAGCACACTGACAATATGCACAACCAAAAATTATAATTCCTAAATTTTGTTTCAAGTAAATAAAGTATTAAAGGCTTTAGTAGTTAGCTAAAAAGCCTCATAATAATGCCCGGGAACGGCGCCATGGCAGTGCTTGTGTCTACACAGCGCAAAAAAATCTTTTTTTAACGTAATGCTCCAAGCCAGATAGGGTTTTCTCCTGCTTGCATCACATACATAAGTAAGACGAATGATGATGTCCACCTGGAAATGGAGAATATTTCTTTACCTGTCACCCTCCTCAAAAAAATGATTCATTGTAGGATAGCATCTCCCTCTTCAATTTACTACTTGGTTTGTTGGGGATGCGATGGAGTGCATACGGAAATGCTCCTTGGAAAAAAAATATAAAATATTAGGGATATTATGAACTCAAGTATAAAGGATGATGATCATGATGGGATTGACGGGACCATCCATAAAAAAATTGTGGGTGAAAGTATTATCACTAGTACTTATGAACTTTAGGAGCTCCCACGGAGCTAAGTATATTGGTAGTTAAGTTAGCATCCTCGAAAAAAAATCTCCTGCTTTGGTTCGGTTGCATTGCATCCATCCCCCTTGTAGCTTGTATTCATCCTTCAAAGTGACAAGCTCGGAAAGCGGGGAGTGAAAATCATAAACGAGTTGTCACCCCGCGTGAATGTATCTAGCTGACTTTAAGTGAGCGATGGGAGTGGAGCGAGCTATTTAGCTGGCGAGAGAAATATAAACTGCTTCGGTTTATCTTTACTGCTTCCCCTTTTTTAAATGTCGGGAGGATTTTTTCCCTCTTGTGAAATATGATGCTAATTTAGGAAATCTCCGTACATAAATAGTACAATAATGCACATACCTATTTTTTATCTCGCTGTATACATGTCGTAAGCAATAGCTCGAAAAAATGTATTCATTCATAATCAAATTGACGCTTTGATGTTTTCGTTATGTAATGTGCACACATGCATACGAAATTGATCTAATGGAATTGATAAACATTCCCCATTAACGGGTTGTGTCGTCTGTGATGAAGCATGATGGATAAATGGAATTACACGAGGCAGGTGATTTTTCACGTGCAATGGTCCAAGTGGATAAAAATGTTTAGGTTGGAGGAAGTAGTTCACTTAACTATAGCTAGTCGAGCTCATTAGATGATCCCAGGAAGGCGATGAATGAACGGATTTATTGTTGAGGGATCGAGCTACATTACGTGATGGGGAGAGATGAGAATCTCCCTTTCCTTATCATAATCATGTCACAGCGGAACTCAAGCTGTGTCATCATCGGATCGGAGCAACTTGCTCGTTATATAAATACTGACTCGGGGAAGGATCGATGGCCAGAGATAAAATCAAATGAGTTTTGGAATTGTCGTCAATCCAATCCCCGTTTTCAGTATCAGCATCCTCAACATCATCATCATCCTATTTTTCTGGGAGAGTTGACAACAACCCATCATCAACATTATCATCTTCATAAACAATTCACGTGAATTTTCATTCCGTATTGTTATCGATGGTATCACTTTCCTCACCAGCCACCAGCATTTCATTTATTTTCATCCCCTCATATTTTTTTGAATACATTGCGACTAGCAAATCAAGTCAAGCTTCAATTTCAGTTTCAGTGGAACAATTTTAATATTATTTGTTGTCACATGTGATATGATATGAGATTCTTTTTCATCATCATTCCATGTCATATTTCAAATCATGCGTAATGATTGTTTTCTACATACTGTGATGCAACGCAATATAACCTTCAAGCTTAAGTGGGCAGGATTTATTACGGAGATTTCCTCAGTTTTCGTCATCGCCACGCAGGCAAGCATGCATGAACGCCCCATGGATATCGTATCATCTTCTCACTCTAGCCCTGGTCTAGTTGGAAGATCACCATGTGATGTGATGTTATCATCATCCATCCATCCATCCATCCAGTCCACATCTCCATTCCCGAGCCCCGACACTGGATAATATGATATTACCCTTCATCTCACGAAGAGGAAGATCTTTCTGGTCTGGTGTGGCTTGGCTTGGCTTGGATCATTATGAAAATTGTACGGGTTATTTCTTCCACTCCACCGTAAAAAAGTTTCACGGAGGGAGAGAGGGAGATGAGCACCATTTCATAATGACTTTAACTTTTTATACCTTCTTCATGATCATATTATACGAGCCCTACATCACATCACATCACTCTCATCTTGAACAAGATGAAATGGAAATCCCTCCGCCACTCGACACTTATGAAAACGGGATCTCTGCGTGGCTTCAGCATGGCGTAACCCTATAAGGTCTGGTTCAGTTCACTTTAGCCCAGCTACTGTTGCATCCAAAACCGTTACTTCACGAACCACCACTTGAGCCGTCCTCCAAGTATTTTTTACTACAATGCATCACAACCCTAGTCACAGATTGCACTGACAGTAATTAACACTTTGCCTGTGAAAAAACCTGGGGTACGAGGGGAGCTGCTTGGAAGGATGGGAATCCCTTCGTAATTTATATGATGGCCATACTCATTTGCTCTCGACGTGTCATTTCCATGATGGCACATGTTCATGGTTCATGATGTCTCCAGTACAAAGTTCAACTCAAGTCCAAGTCTAACTTTTTTTCATGGTTTTCAATGAAACTGAGTAAGTACATGACGGCCAGGGTCGTGGTTCTAACTCTACATCAAGTTGAAGCCTGACAGAGTGAATTTTCCCTGGGCTTTTGGAGTCATCTAGGAAATGAAGATGATTTCTAGATCTTATCAAGAAAAAACCTTGCACACATGACCAAATTGTAGCCTTTAACCTTATGAGACGAGGACGGCACAAGGCTATTACATCCCCCAGGTTCAGGTTCTTGATTTTTTTTACTTCCTTCCAAAAAAACCTCATAAAGTTCTGGTTTGGTCTCGGTCCACTGCGATGAAAATTGCCGGGCCGGGGGGATCGCATCGCATCACAGCCCAAGCCAAATTTGCTGATGTACCTAAAGCACCAGTCTGGTAGTCCTCCTTGTCGTAGTAGCAGTATCTTCAGGTCAATTTGTGAGGATTTGACAATATTGCGGACTCTGTACTTGCATTAGTGCTATGGTCCGGACGGACTAAAGTACACGACACGAGCGGCATGAATCGCTTCTTTCGTTCCGCAACGGTTGCAATGTCAAGGCCGGTGAAGAAGTGCGTTTTTTTGCTCGTGTGTCGCAACTCCTAGACCAGCGTCCTTTGGCAATGAGGAGGAATAAGTACTTATAGCATTTCTCCGAAATCGTTTCCACTACAGCCAAGCCACTACATAAAATATTTGTGTTTGGCTTGGCTTGGTTTGGCTTCACTTCGCATTGCATTATATTACAATGTTACATCACATCCCACCGCAACCGGGAGCACGGAAGTGGTAAAAAGTACTAGAGTCCTCGTCGTCGTCAGTAAAATATGAGGTGGGTAGTTAGGTAGCTCTGAAAGCATCGGCTCGTGGCTCTTCCAGTAAAATTCCATACATTTCCCCTTCTGGAATTCTATTGCTGTGAGGAATGAATGTGAGTAAATTTTTTCTTGAATTCGGAGGAAAAACGGCATTATTTTCTGCGGAGCCGAGTCTGAGCCTGAGACATTCAGAATGCAGAATGTGGAGAATGCCTTACAGAAGCACTCACTCACTAGCTTGTTCTCTCTCCCGACGATCATTACTTACTTGTTCCACCGAGACAGGATATAATCCCCGGACTGATTGCTTATATTTAGGGAAAATTGGATGCGTAACTATGATTTCAGTGTCTGCAGCTCTTCTCCTCCCGTCGTCGTCTCGCGAAGAGTGATTCATAAGGTGTGTATGGATGGACTGGACTTTAAGTCGACGAGATTATTATTGGCATTGGTGGTACTGGAAGACGGTGTAGCCAGCAGCAGCGGCATTAACACCAGTCCAGTCAGTCAACCCACCAACCAACCAACACTATTATCATCATCATCATCATGAGCCAACATCAATGTTTAGACAGGCACCACTTGGCTCCTCGTTACGTATAAAAAAAATCCAGTGATGGAAGTCGACGCAAAGTGCGTATGCACACTGACTTCATAAACATGTTTAACTAAGACGGGAAAATGGATTGAGGATGTAGGAAAAACAAAGAAGATTTCTGACAATCAACCGAGGGCATAGACTAGCTCACAACATTGAATCGGATGAGTTGAGTTGAAAAATGAAGACTTTGCAGCACTTCCACCCTCCCTCTATCATTTTCCTCCTGTGCTGGTGCTGATTGCTGGATCCAGATTCCTCCTTCCAGATTCAGAGTTGGAGTTGGAGTACACACGCACCACGCACAATTGAACACGCCAGCGGAATGCTGGCTCTCAGTTTTTGTTTTTTCTCTTCAATTTCCCCCAGACAAAAAAAAATAGATGAACTGTTTCGGTCTTGCTCGGTGCTGACATAAGTCTTTTAGATTGTACTCACCTTTCTGAAATTCTACGTACATGCATAAGGTAAGCTTGAGCTGTAGCTGGATCTGAAAACTCATGTCATTTGAGGGTTTTACGTGAGCTTTGGTGTATCATTATCATTTCCCTTGTGTTTTTTTCCTCTCCTTAGAGGAATGATCTATTAGCTGTAAATTGCAGGGTAATTTATTTTTTTGGTCTGGTCTGGCTCTGGCTACCGACCCGAAATTATAGGCTTATGGTTCAATCAATGAATCACACCATGAGAAGTCAAATTAGTGATAATGCGACTTAATAGAAATGCATCCTGGAGAACTGAGGGAGAAATTGAGTTGCAGTGTTCTGGTTCTGATGGACAACATCTTTATGGAAATCATTTTCTTGATAAATTGACGATCAATAAGGAGAAGTAAGAATGCGCTGTAGACATGATATTTGACTTTTGAACGCACTGCCACCACTGCCATTACATGAGCATGGATGTTGAAATTCTTATGCAAATTTTTGAAATATGGGAGGCATTAATTCCACCCGTTGATTATGAAAACATGAACTTTGTGGACTTGTTAACTCGGTCTTATCTCAGGGTTGTAAAATTTTAATTAAAGAAATAATTAAAGGAAATATGACACGAACGGAGATTCACCGGAGTGCTCCAGAGTATATAATCTCCAAGCTTTCGTTGGTTTGGTTGGACCATGACATGACGTGACCATCTGCAGCCACTGGAGCATCTTTCTTAATCGCATTATATCATGTATCACAAAGGATGAGAGTGGGCTAAACAGAAGCTGTAGTTGGAGCTGGAGCTGGATGCAATGATCTATGTAACCTTTGTAAACAAGTCAGGCTTAATAATGGACACCGACTCTGTCTTGTTGCGCTCCATCTTACTTATTTAATTCACTCTTTTCTGTCTCATGTTTCGAGTTACACCATTTCCTCTAATTACACACCGGCTAAGTTTAGCCGCTTCACTCAATTATTACACAGATCCTGAGTCTGATCTGATCCTCTTCCTTAGGAAACACACATCTGGTCCAGCTCAGCTCCAGCTCTCCTCTTTCTCAAAAGAATCCTTCCAGGAAGAAGAGCGAAGAGAATGGATAAAAATAGACTAAAAGACTGGAAATTCTGACTCTAGCTTGACTTGAGAAGAAAGCAAATCTCATCTTGGTTGCGTTGTTGGGGGTGTTCATTCCCCCAATAAATTGGCATTACATTTATTATGTCGGTGGGAAGTGGGAAAGATGCACGTATTAGGTGCACGTAAGTAACTTTATTTACTCCGATGAGCTACACCGCTACACTATCTTATTTACTGCGGGGAAAGCCAAACAACAAACTTGAGTGGTAGTGCAATCGCATCTCAACTCGTAAGTAAATCTTGAGTCCCCAGCAGATAAAATTAATTCTGGTGCTTTGTGAGCTAATCTCATTTCATGGTGAACTTCCAAGAGAAGTAAAGAAGCCGCCATGCCACGGAAGCCAAACCATGCCATGCCAGACCAGAACAGACACACCACCACCAAAAAAAGAATCTGAAGTGACAGGAAAAGAAAAAAGTCTGAGTATGGTGTGGTGTGGTGCAGTTTACACGAAAAAAATGCAACGAAGGACTACTCAGTAGCTTTTTTATCAAACTTTTTATTTGCTGCCAGAACCACGTACTTACTTGCTCACTGTCTTGATAAAAGTATTTATTTCCGATGCGATGCCGCCAATGCAATAAGATCCTCAGCTGCAGTCGGCGTTTCTTTTTTTTAATTTACCATTTTTTTCTGGAAGCTGGCAGAGTGGCTGACTGGAGAACACGTTGCCAATTCAATGATGCCATTGAAGTAATTAAGAAAGTACAAGTGGCAAAAGTTCCGGTTGGATTTGGACTTGGACGGGAAGGTTATTAGGCGTGAGATTGTGCCGAGATGGGATATGGATGCATTCTTAAAATTCTGGGGATGCATCGCCCACGTAAAATACTAAGGAGAAATTAGGGTGCATTCCAATTCCAGTATCAGGAAATAATCTCAGAAGAAGAAGGAGTCCGCCCCTCTTTCATCCGCTCTTTCAGCATTATGCTAAGCTTCTGGTTTTTATTTGGGGAGAATTTGTTCATTTCAAATTCGAAGTTGACTTTTTCTCTCCAGGAATTGAAGTTTCATTCATTAAAAACGCGTCACACTCCATCTCGCTCCTTTCATTAGAATAAAATATCAAATACCAACTTCCCAAAAGTGTGAGGGTGGGGGAGGGAATCGCTCTTTTCCATAAGTTATTTTTTGGAGAAACACTTCATTAAAAAGTGGAAACAAGACACTTTTCGGGATTTACGCGTGAGCCAAAACATTCCGGAGAGAAGGAGAGGGGAAAAATGACTTTATTTTGATTTGTACTTAATGCCTCCATTTTAAAGAAAAAATAAAGGGAGTGCGAGCGAACTTCAAAAAAAAATTTGTTTAGGAGGCGAGGACGGCTTCACAAAATAATTTACTAATGAAGATTCTTTATCAATGTCAGTCTGCTGATCCCACCCTGGAAATTCGGAAATGGTGGCGGTGGTGCTTTGCCAAGGCATTCCATCATGGTGCTGATGCTGATCCGTCTGTCGTGTGACAGGGAGGAGTAGAATCCAGACAATTATTTAACTTTAAATGGATGAAATGAGAACGGAGTAGAGGAGACTGCCACGGCTCGATCGCCTTTTGTTCGTTTTGGGACAGGCTGAAGTGTCAGCAAAAGCGCGAGTATATTTTATTAATGCATTTTTTCCCTTTGAAAGTCAGCAATGCTGCGCTGCGTTGCGTTGCGTTGCACTGCAGTTTTGCAGAGGAGTAGGCTGATGAGAGGAAAAAAGAATCTAAAGAGCCAAAGAGGGAAAAAAAGAAAGCACACGGGACCCTGCGCTCGTTGTTGTGATGCGATGAGATGAGATGAGAGTGGGAGCGAGGACCCAAGAAAAGTTTTTTATGGCGAAAAATTTTCATCATCATGAATTATGTCCGGAGAAGTTTGAAAAGTGAATGAGAGGAGTTCAAGAGGAGTTTTTCCTCTCACTCACTCATGATGAAGGAGGGTGAATGAAAACGATACGCATTTGAAAATCGAGAGGAATTAGTCGTAGTGAGGAGAACTTAAATGAGAATGAACTGAAAAGTCTTCTTCATCATCAATTTCGCCCTCCTTCCAAGACGATAATAATAAGAGATTCCCATTCTCAAGTGGGATGTACTTCACAACAAAAGACAGAGTCTCAAAAGAAAAAAAATCTTTTCTTCGATGCTGATGCTACTACTACTTCTCCTTGATGCACTACTTCGCTCGCAAATAATGAGACGTGGAGTGGTTGGTTGGTTGGTGGATTGGTTCAGATGCGATGTGTTCTGCTCTGATGCGATGCTCCATTATTATTAGAAGAATAATAAGAAAACTGGGGACTCCGTAGTGGCAAAAAACCAAAGGAGAAGGAGAGAGGTTTGGCCTGCTCCAGCTCCAGTCCTCAGAGGAGGAAGATGCTCTTATCAAGACCAAAAAGTGGGCTTTTTGTACTCTCCTTTTTGGAAAAGGGAGATGGTGATAAGGATGTGGTGATATTGTGATGTGATGATGGTATCACTATTATACTCCAATTTTCCATGCATCCATCCATCCACCCCATCATCGGCGTCCTTATTTCTGCAACGTAGGATCCAGTACGTACTCCAGGAGTAAATAATAGTCGTGATAATAATGAAACTCAATTTTGAACGGGAAAACGGGAATCTGATTTCAAAATGGGGGAAGTACTCCTTTTCTTGCGTGTTTTGTTGTGATTGCGATTGCGTGATCATTTGTGCTGATATCTGAAGTGAAATGAGAAGCGATGAGATGAGAAGAGAATTATTATTTTCTTAGAGGCACGTTATTTGTCCTGTTGTTTGAATGCACTTCCTTAATTTAGACGTTGAGTGGGGCATCATTGAATCCTCTGAGAAATTGAGAAGGATCTCGACTTGAGTTTTTATTTGCGTTTGAGTTGGGTTGATGTGGTGTAGTTTGGTTGGTGAGATTGCTCTCTCCTAAGACGTAAGACAAGCAAGGGAAAGGGATAATGGGAAGAACTTTTCTACTTATTTCGTTGCATTGGCTTTTTAGTGCAGTTCCCCACTTTTAATCAAGACTTGAGTCGGAATCGGTTGGTAGAATAAAAAATGTGGGAGAAGTTGTTCGCCTTTTTTCTGTGTGCTTAACAAATGGCTCGCATCGATTTAATGAGCCGTTTCCGTTCCAACTAGCCACTTGAATGTCCTCTTATATCGTCCTCTCAAGTGTGCTTTCTAGGAAAGAAGAGGAATTTCCCGGGAATCGGATGCTCCCTTCCATGAAGTGCAAAATGCATCTATACAAGTTGTTTGCTGTGTGGGACCGCTTGTTTATGAAAAATTCATCATTCATTCGACTCTTTTAAGTCCTGCTCTGCATTTAATTGCAAATTGGGTGGGTTAGGATTTAGTGGGTCCCCATCCGTTTACTTTATGGGTAGCATATTACCATTTACCATGTCCCCACAGAATTTACGCAATTTACACGGGCTTGAATGAGTGGGGGCCACCAGACCATGAAGAATGTGTTAATATTTCAGTGTGACCGCACGAACTCAGTGTGGGAAAAAAATATGGATTTTTTTGATATATCGCTGCTGCATCACCGCTGCACCCTGAAGTCTCCCCACATGAGCTGGGTAATAGATACGTGCTCAATTGAGTGTGAGACCGATTTGTTGACTGGCTTGGCTCGATCGAACTGACTGAATTGAATTGAGCAGGGTGCATGCATTGGTGCAATGGCAGTCTCGCCGAAATAAGTAAGCGAATGAAAAAAAGTCCATCACTGTGGAATATATAGTTTCTCTTGTACCCATGTGTACTCCCTTCCGATGGAATTTCCATTCCATTCAGGAGAAAATTACATTCAACTTTCACTTTGGAGAAAAGTGGCTCGGAAAAAAATGGTGCTTGCATTTATTTATGTGCACGCAGTAAACATCCCATTAAAGGGGAAAACATTGGTTTTCTTCTGAGTTGTTATATATCTGTAGCCATATACACTCC
>JAHZNH010001410.1:0-29854 GCA_027744355.1 Tyrannoseira gladiata
AAGGTGCAAATTCTCTATTCGAGTAAATACAGCGTGTCCACTCTTTCTTGGACATTGTCGCGACATGTAGCCCACTTGAAATTCTCAATGGTGTAAATCTCCCTCGCGCAATTTTCCAGTCACGTGCCCAACAAAAGAATGATATTTGATCGATAGATCTGCCTCACAGTTCGATAACAAGTTATTGTGAGCACAACAATAATATTTTTGGCCGTTTTCATCAGGGGAAACGTCAACTGCACTCAATATCAATTTTCTTTTAGTTCTCTGTGCGCATCAAGTAACATCAGAAGGTTGCTGTTGCGTTGCTGCTCGCAAAGCAAGTACTTAGGTATCTCGATCTCGAATGTTTTTTTAAAAATAGTGCGACCTCAAGCCATTTTCTTGAGACAGAGTACTAATGTCTTCGTGCGAGTATGAATACCTTGTCTCCATCGATTTTCCCAGTCCCCTTCCATCACGCCGGGGTATTTGCACAACGCAAAGCTACCAACCAACACTTACCCCTTTTTCTGGTGCGCTTGTAGACAGAAACACCTACAGCTAGAAAATTACACATCCCCCCGAGAAACTTTACAGGGCAAACAATGTTTTGAAATTACGCAAATAAAGAAGCACTACCACCACCACCGTCAATTCACAATTGAGCCATGTGCGTATTTAAGTGAATGATAATGGGTTTGGTTTGGATAACGATTGCATTACTGATGTGGCCCAATAAAAAAGTAAGTATGTAGATATCTTTTCCCCACAGACGGCAGTTGTAGTGGGAGTGGGAGGGCCGCAGTGCTAATTTCAAATCCCCGATCATCAACAACGACTCGATTAAAAAGGATTTGATGGAAACGGGCTCTGGTTTGGGAACGTGATTTCCCAATACCGTGTCTATTTTAAAGTCGGAGGAGTTCTAGTTCTTCCACCACAAACGTACGTATGTGCCCATTCTTCGCGAAAATTGAAATGAGTTGAGCACAATTTGGGGTCTTGAGCAACCGATGGTGTTCAGTCTCTTTGATAATATAAAAAATTTACGCGATTCGGATTCCCGGAACGGAAAAACAAATAAGTGCCTATTTACGTAAGTGCCTATATCGTATGCAAATTTTCTTGCTAACCTCTGACTCGAGCACCGAGTACAGATGGGAATTTTTTTTAGGGTTTTGCGGCGGAGCAAGTACAGGTCTCTGCGGCCTTCGACGAATGTCTTGGTGACGAGGAGAAGACGAGGAGAAAAGTTTTTATTATTGACATACCCAAATTACGGAGGCATGGATAAGGCAACCCATGACATTCAAGTGTTTGGAAAATATTGGCTTAATTAAACTGAACTCGTAAGAGGGATCTGATCCACTGATTGATTCCTTTTGACATGTGTAAACAGAAACCAGGGAAGTTTGTAAATCAACAGATGCGAGGGAAAATCTGTTTGCACTGCTCCCTACTATTTTCACGTGGAAACCGACTGATTATAGGGTTTAAATTAATTAGCAGAAATTGATGGCGTAGGTGCAGGCACAGAGCAAGCGAAAGAAAAAAAATATGATAGGAAACCAACAATGTCATTCTGCTTAGGGTGCTTCATTCAATTATTACAAATGGATGTTGGCGAAATTCTCAGGTGGATAAAAAATAAATTTTTATGGATGATATTTTGCATAAAAACATCTGCACACAGAGACTGCCAAATGCGAAATTCTTGAATAAGTTGGATGCAACACTGATGAAAACAATGACGTTAAATTGATGAATCTAGTTACGGTACACAGCTGCAGTCTTTATTACTGCGGGGAATGAATAACTGATCGTGAGTGGGTAAATAGTTTGGCCACATCATAACCATTTCATGAACAACGTAACTACGGCACAGGTGGGTACCATAATTCTATGGTCGTAGGGGACACAAATTTTCTGTTTTAAATTCACTACAGACTTATCTTGTCCTGTGCAACCAAGGCTGCTAAACAAAATATCTGACGTCTAACTTTGGATTAAGACTTTCATTTTCCCACATTTAAAGAAACATCGGATTTTTTCTTGCTATGAATTTGACTTCAGATTCATGGTCGTTGACCTCAACGACGGATAATTTGGCGTTTTGAATGTAATTTGAAACAAAATTTTTTTGCCCCTTATGTCAA
Organism: Tyrannoseira gladiata; assembly: GCA_027744355.1. Taxonomy (NCBI): domain Eukaryota; kingdom Metazoa; phylum Arthropoda; class Collembola; order Entomobryomorpha; family Entomobryidae; genus Tyrannoseira; species Tyrannoseira gladiata. Next base: position 2,139 of record JAHZNH010001410.1, read on the forward strand.
CAGAATTATGGTCACCATCTGTACCTCTAGCCACTAGGCAGTTTTTTCCCTATGCTCATGTGTGTACTGCGTGGTGGTTTCTTCACAAACATTTAAGTAGGTACATGAGATTGGCAATTAATACAATAGCGCAGTTTATATTCGGGAACCTCGAATCACTTCAAAACGTGAGTCATCGACCAATTCAATGAAACGAGAATTTTTATGACCTTATTGTTCTTCCGAAGAAATGACTCAACATTTGCGAAATGTGAACCGAGAGCGAAGTCGAGGAGGGTATAAAAGGCGAAGCAAGAGTGCTTCTCTTCGCCAGTCTTTATTAAGACTTGGAACGACTTTAAAATACTCTCAATATTCAAAACTTTATAAACTATATCTGACATTTACAATACATTAGCCTGACAAGGCTCCTGAAGATTCTCCACAGAGTTACTCAGGATTAGTTCCATTACTAAATGTTGGTATTGATTTTACACTTTTACAAATGGTTCTTCCCGAACTTCTGAATGAGAAATTTACTGCGAAGATATTACAAACCCTAAGCCGAGAACTGCTTATATACAAGGCCCGAGATGATATTCTGTTACAATCATTAAGAATGATTTTTAAAAAAACAAAACTAGAAGCAAGATTGATACGTTTTGCCTTACGTGAATGGAATAAAAACGGTAAATCAAGGATAACAAATAATGAGAAAAATATTACTTTAAAGCGTACAAAAAAATCTGTCATTTGAAATAAGATCACGTTCACAATACCTTGAATAGCAAGTTAAGGCCCCATTTAATTTGAAAGAGCGCTAAGGGGACATACACTTGCCATAATGGGATATTATTTTCATCCACGCGCTCGGAAAAAACCGAAGCAAACAATATTTTTAAAACACAGACAAACTACTGAAAAAATATACAAAACGCTATAATAAATGAAAAACACAAATATCCACGGATAAAGCTAAAGGCCCGATATTTTTTCATCCAAATGACCGACTCGAGCAGGCTTTTTGACAAAAAAAGCTAGCCACTACGATAATATTGAATAAAGCCAATGAAGAAAATCTCATCTCAAGATGCCACTGACAACCAAACATGATTGCGTTAATTTTTTTGGCTATGTCACCCAACCAACCAAAGCTAATATATGAAAACCAATCTCAAGACGCCCCTCAGCACACCCATACGGGTGCATTAACTTTTTGCAGACGTCACCCAACCATAAACTGAAAAACGGCACATGTCTTCAACATGCATGCCGCCGAATGCTTAATGGAGTTTCCCCGGCCCAGAGTTGATCCACACCCCAATCTTGAAATCTTCGAAAACATGAAATTTTAGCACGCATTCACATCTACTTACTTCATTTTTGTTGAAGTGGCTGCGCTGTTTCGTTTCAAAATGCAAACGAACTTTCCATAATATCAATCAATGGAGTAAATGTTTCTGTTTGAAGGATTGCTTCAAACGAGGAAAATGACAGTGACACAGAGCACTGAGAAAATTTTTCAACTTTTGATGTGGGTTCACTCCTTCAACATCCATCCCAAGTTTATTGGAAGCAGCTAATTATTAGAGTCAGCTTTAGTTTCACGTGAAAACCTAAATGAATCGGGAAGTCTTAATTTTTCGAGGATTCGTGAAACTGTACCATTACAGTAAGTAACTCTTACATACGGCATGAATAGAGTACCTACTTGCCAACGAATTGTACTCGGCAAGCTTTTTGTTTCTAAAAATAAAAGTAATCACTAAAACTAATCAGATTTCGTCTCCACATTTACGTTCTGGAAGATTTATGTGGTGGCCAGCTAAAGCATGAAATGTTGAATGGACGTCTCATCATTTCAATTCTGATTCCTTCCATCTCATCACTCTGTTCTGGGGCTCTTGGAAGGATGCAATGCACTCACGTAATTACTGATCAATGCTCCCTTGGACTTGGTCGTGAGCATCAGCTATTTATAATTAAATCCGGGGCCTAAATAACTTTTTAGAGGAAGCCATCTCATCCCACGTCCGAAGTTTTTGACAGTAAGTATTATGTACCCTGTCTGACTTCTTCTTGAAGGAGGGAGACATCATGATTTTTACTCCTCCTACTCACAGCAAAAATACTTATCTGCATCTCATCCGATCCGACCTGATCTCCGGAAAGTTTTCAGCTCGAGGGCAAAACAAATCTGCGGACACCTCAAGATTTTTGGGAGGCAGGATCAAGAAGACAAGAGCGAAAGGATGGACAGCCAAGGAGAAAAAAGTCTTCTTATTTTAGGAATATCTTCCATAACTATTGTACTTTAGTTACTTAGTTAGTCAGTCACTCAGTCAGTCGTGCAGTGTTAAAGCCTCCCTAATGAAGAGTCTTGTTAGGTGGGAGAAGACGACACCGTGTCACGAGGATGTGGAAAGGAAATATAAGTAACAATGACAGTTTTCAAGGCTTAGGATCAAATCTTTTTCTGAGGAAATGCGCCCCGTATAATTAGTGCACATGGGGAGACTATGACTATCCCCTTTTAATTAAAGGAATGGCTCCTATCTCATTACCCAGCCGAACTTCCCTTGTTTACCTGGAGAAAGTTTATCTGGGTCATTTCTATTTGCTGAGGAAATTCAATATATTTTTCCCTCACATGGTTTCCTCAAACATAATCTTTGGTCCCTGTCAACCGTCTCCCAGAATCCGATGGAGATGGAGGAAGTTGCAGAAGAGAATTATCCTCTGAAGCCTCACATTTTTTTTCAACTCCCCGAAGATTAAAATCTTATTGCGAATCCTGAAATGCCAGCAGTAGTGTAGTGTCGCACTCTATCTCCCAACACCCACGCTGATGCCTGATTTTATGAAGAGCAGGATGAATGAGATCAGGGGAATCATGTGACCTTCCTTTATGCTTTAAATGACTTTTCCCGAAATAGGAATTCCCCTTGAAGATCCCGACACCTACGTACGTAAGCTTTCCCGTCTTTGAGAAGAGTAATAAGAAACAGTAGCGGACTTTTTTCCGTTCTCCTCCTCTTCCGATCTTCTCCATCCAAAATATTTTTCCGGAGTGTAAATTTATAACTCAGTATGTATCTTTGTCTTCAAGCCTGGAACGGCATCTATCACTTCCTTGGGCTTCCCTCCCGCTGGAAAAGTTGCTTTCTCCGAATTGTAGCTCGCAGACTCCAGAGGTGGCGCGAATGTGGGGAAAGTTGGATCTTGGGCAGCTCCTTTTCCTCTGCTGTCGGCGTTCAAAAGCAAGCATGAGCAAGTGAGGAGCCCACACTGTATTTCTGATGAATAATCCCTTCACTTGACACATTTTCCAGGCATCGAGCATGATTGTGTTTTTGTAGTTTGACATGCTAAATTGCCGTCATCATCAGTAAAAGTTAGGTGGTTGCGTCAGTAGCAGCAGTAACACTCACATTAAGCAAGTTTGCCAAAACTCGATTTGCTCAAAGTGGAACGCGATGATGACATGCACACTTGATATGTACTTACTTACGTGACATGATTAATTGCTGCTTTTATCGCAGGAATGAGAGTCGACGGAAAATAGTTCTTTTTAAAGCGCTTTACGTCTAGAAATCCAATTGGATTGCTTCAGAATCAAAGAGGACGGTGATGGAGAAGGGCTCATCTACTTAATTTGGTGGAATTCATCGGAAAGTTCGATTCCTGTCTTCGCCTCTGATGCCTGCAAGTGAATATTCGGGAGTATGCAAATGTGACCTACTAGTCACGTGTCAGCGGAGAATCATTCTCAAAATCAAATATAAGCAGGAACTCACGTCAACTAGCTACTTAGTGCGAAAGAAATTGCGTTTTTTTCTAGGGAGTATTCAACATGTCACTTCATTAATTTACTTATACTGAAAGCTAAATTTTCGCTAATTTTATACCCACTGTAGTTTCACGGAATGCTTAATGAGGAGCTGTCTTTCTGCTCCGGAGCTCTCCCAAATTAATAACGCTCTCACTCATCAATCATCGCGAATTCGAGATTGTGCTAATTTGCTAAAAATTAACGATAAAGTGCTGAATTGAAGGCTTCCACATTACCAGGATTCGCACTCCCTTCCTCCCTGAGTCCGTCAGTCACTCACCAGTATTTGTGGAAGTAAAAGCCAAATTACTCAAGAATGAAATTGGCACGGGTGCTGGAGAAACATATTGATCTCCCAAACGCTATGAATATACAAGCCCCCCGCTTCATCCCATCCCGACTGCATTCCATCTTTGGAAGCCAGTCATGCAAACAATGCCAACGAAGGCAAACGGGGGGAACGGTCGGTGCACAAATGTGTCATTTCCCTTAATGCCATAATGTCTACAAATTTCCATCTGAGGCGGTCGGTGATGGATATTGCAATCGCGGAGTGGTACTTTTCCCCGGTGGAATTGGGAGAGTTCGTATTATTATTTCCCCTCTCATATACATCCATAAATCCATTGGAAATGCTTGGTTCCTCCAGATTCCTGAACAGATTCCATTTTGCCATTGTCACTCAAACCAAACCATTCTTATTTTCTCCCTCCTCACCTCACTCATAGAGACGAGGTGGGTGAGAGAGACAGTGGGAGAGTGTGCGGTGCGCCATTCAAATCCGTATGGACTCATAACAGTCAGATCAGAAATAAGCCCTTAAAGAATTTACGGCCCATCCGGGCTTCCTTCGATTCCACTGTTGTTGATGCGCTGCCATGCCATGCCATGCCACACCACAGAGTTTTGACAACCTCTCCCGGTTGAGCCGAGGAGAAAGTGTGGGGAATCTACTCGATTATATACATTCTCTCACATATCGCTCCCACCCTCCCATTTCACACTACTATTGCTCTGGTCTGGCGCGCCGTGAGAACGAGTGACTTGAAGGATGGAATGGAATGGTCGAGATAATGGTAATATTCCAGGAGTGCTTCGGTTTTTTGTGTGGTGGGAGAAGAAGAGGAAAAAGAAGCGTGTGTGTGGGCAAGGGAGGTTTTCTCCAAAAACCAAACAAAATGAACGGGAACCGGTGGCGGCAGCGGACTAGTCTTGTCACTGGGGACTGAAAACTGCTTATGCCTTTCCCAGGTAGTGATGACCCTCATAAAAATCGTAGTAGTGTCATTTCCGAATGTGAACGTGAAATTTCCTTCATCGCTCTCGCATTATTTTATGTCCTCTGGATTCAACTGAGTTCCCGTCGGTGGAGTGATGGCAAATGTAAAAGCCCGAAGTGTGGAAGTATCGCATTAAGTACACTTCCTTCTTCTCCGATTGGAAATGGAGGAAAGCTGCGTAGGTTGGGATTGTTGCACTCTAGGACTCACATCTTCCTTTCGAAGTTCCACCGATGGATGACAAACTCACCAAACTTTTCGCAGGTGTACAAATGGCTTCAGAGGGAGGAAAGTAGTCAGGGTATGGTATGAGATGACACAGGAAATAAAGGAACGCAATCAATCCATCCACCCAGCGAAGCCAAGCCGGGGGTATTTTTGCGGTCGGCTGCGGCAGGCGTGTGAGGGAAATCGTGGCAGACGTGGTTTCAGCCAACCTCCTCGATGCAAAAAAAATACGCTACTTACTTCAGTACTACACATCATGTCCCATCCGCGCTGGAAAATCCAATGCAGTGTACTTGTTCCTACGAGTGATGCAATCGGGAGAGGGAGACTCCGCGAGATTGTGGGAGATGCAGCATTACGTTACGATAACTTCAGGAGCGATATCGCACATCAACGAAAATCTTTCCTTGGGGATTACCCTTCAAAAACCAAACAAGCACTACTGCTATCATCATCATTATCATCAAGTGTTATGCAGTGTCATGTTCTTTCTCCCTCCACCACCACATTCCCCAGCATGGCGGAGGAGAGAGGATGATGCTACTCCCTTGTTTTCGGGATGTGCCTAAATGTCTCACTTACAAGATCTCGAGGCACTGATCTGATCCTCCCAGGCCCTTCTGGTGGTGGCTTCGGCTCAGTTGTCTCCTTTCTCGCCTTTCTCTAAAATCGGGGAATGCTCTAGGAGAATGGAAGCGTTATTACGACACCAACCCCAAATATGGACCTATTCACACGGAAGTGGGAAATTTCTTTCGCTTTTCTCCATTCACCCATTTTTAATAATTTGCACTCCATTTATTGGAGGATGTATTAGCACTTCAAAGGAAAAGTCACCTTCGGTTACGTTGCGTTGCCTCCATACCAACGCTCTGTATTTCGTTGTCGCTGTGTTCCCTAAGAATGAATTGGAATCAGCCGCTGCGCATGTGGGGAAGAATGGGTCCAAATCAACCCAAAAATAATTCCGTGGTTTATGCATATTCATACGGTGACATTTTTTACGCAGCGAGAAAGCGTAGCCTCTTCCCCGCAAATGAGTTTTTATGCGTGTTGTCTTGTCAGCCTGTCTCTGAGATGCGTGGTCGGGTAATGAAACTATTACATTGTTCACACTCCCTCTCATCCCCTAGACCAACGACTTCGAGAATGAGAGGGAGGCTGGTTTGGGTACCTCCTCCCCTCCAAAATGGATTATCGCTCGAAATGAGCAAATATGGTAATGAAGATATGATATGGATTGAAAAAAATGGATGTGTCAGCGGAGGGAAATCCCCTCGCAGCGGGAAGACAGCCCGGGAAACGGATGCTGCTCGGCGATGAACTTCCACCTTTCAAGATTATTATTATTTCTCGGGGAAGCAAGGTGGGAAAGACTCGCCTCACCTCCTCAGTTATTCTTTCATTTTTTTGTGTCCTCCGCAAAGAATAACAGGGAGTGTTTGTGCTGGCGAAGCAGAGCTGAAAGAGTTCGTCTACCCATTCTATCCCTCCCAAAGTGGATGAACCCGAGAGGCTTTGTTGGGGAACGAAGGACCGGGGGAATTTTTTCCACAATACTTAATCGTCCTTACTCCTCATCTTCCTCCCTGTCTGGCAAGCAAGGATGGTATGGTGTTGGCTTGGGTTGGCTACGCTACTTGCTAGTTAGCATTGGAGTGGAGTGGATTGGGTGAGGATGTGACGGTTTGAATTTTAAGTTATTTTGAGGTTATTCTCCCCCTCCTCCGTAGGTAGAATCTAAAAGCGAGACTAAAACTCATGACGCTTTTTTTCCACTGGCAAATACGTAGGCAATGGAGGAAGTCATCGTCCCTGTTTTATTAGCCCAGTACGATGCCATCATGGCTTTGTTGTTTTAAAAGAAATAACGTCTGCTTAATCCATGATCTATGGGCCATAGAAAATACTGGATTTATACACTACGCCTCCGTCAAAGCATACAGGATCCCTGTCTCTGTAACAACTCCACACAAACGGGGGAAGTGTTAACCGCCCACGTAATTTTTTCCTTGTCGTTCCCCAAAATTAATCCAGTCTTCCCTAAAAACCCATCTCCCAGAGAAGAGGCTCCAAGTTGCGAAAATGTAACCTAAATGCACTACACACTACTTCGAGGTCCTGCATTTCCTCGTGGAATTCCCAGGGTTTGCCTTTCTCATGTTAGGGACTGCCGAACTTGGCAAATCTTTGTTTTTAAATAATTTTCGCATGCAATAAAACTGCCCCCGGTCTCAAATCTACGGTAGTGGAGGAGATGGTTGTAGTATCGTAATACTACTCGCACTCACTCCACTTCCCTTTTTTTCTGGCGTACGCATTCAAATTCACAAATACAATCACAGAGAGGTCAAAGTGGAAGACGAATTCGAAATAAAACATGCCAATCTTCTCGAGGCATCAAAACAGCTGAAAAAACCTTTTGCTGATGCATTCCTTACTTACTTGCTTCATAAAAGGCGGATGCGCGTGCTAACCTCCACTTCTTCCATTTCTCCGTCCTTTTATCGAATTTCACTGACCTGGAGGGTACAGCAGGAGCAATTCTCGGCGTCCTTGTACTTATCATATTCAGCTCATCACAAAAAAACCGAGCTCACCTCCTCTCGTTTCTTCTACCGCCAGATATGTAAATGGGCAATTACAACGGGTGAATTCCGACCCAGTTCCATTTCCAGATCCAAGAGTGTCATTAAGTAGGTTGGATACTTGTAAGGGGCAACAGTTATGTAAAATATGATTTCTCCTCCTCGAACACTGCATCTATTTCTACTTCTTTTCTTCTTGAAATTAACCCACGTGCTATTGACGCAACTGCCCGTGTTTTGCAAGACCCCCTCTTTTTCACTCGCACTCCACCGTAAACTATGACTTTGCTGACTTTTCATTTCCTCCCGGAGTATCTCTGACGTGCTCCGTTTCTCAAAAGAGAAAATGAGCGGCCCCATTCCATTCCCCCATTTTTATGACAAGGCAAACTCAGCGTCCTCGTTTCCCCCTCTGCTCGATCTCTCTCCCTCTCTCTGCTCTGATACTTTATGTTTATTTATGTGTATCTAAAAGCGTCCATTTCCCCTTATTCCAGTGCAAATGCACCATAAAAAAATATTTTCTTCGGCAGTCTGCTTCCACGAGAGAAGGTACACTTTTAGGTCCTCCCAACTTTTTTTCACGAATGAATCTTCCCCAAACCAAAAATCTTCACCGGACAGGTCATATAAATCCAAGGGAAAATATATTCTGATTCATTAATTTATCACATCTTCCCCCTCCCAAAAAATATTCCCTGGGTGAGTATAAACTCCGAGGAAACGAATTGATGCAATACAGCTTGTTAAAGAGTGGAGGGGTCGCATCGCTTCACTTTATGACGTAGGTACTTACCATGAGAAATTTCTCCTCAGCTCCCTTCCACCTTCCTCCCGGGCTCAGGTTCCAAATGTTCAAGATCTAGATCATAAGTACGCTGCCTTGGCTTCGCCTCAGCCAATTCTCATTTCTATCCAAGGGAAGGGACAACTCACTCCTGGACCAAATTCCTTTTCCCAAATTGGGTGAATGTACAAACCAGTTCAAGTTCGAGTACCCCCTCCTCCCCACCAATTCCCTTCTGGAGGGTCTATCCCATCCATCCCATTTTTACAAGTGGTGATCCGGGACCGCAGCATTTCTTCCCCTTTGGGTTTCCCTTCTTGGTTTCCCCTAGATGAAGCAAGTACATACCTAAGTAAGTAAGTAGGTGGGCGAGTTCGGTGAGTACTCCCACTGACTCACTCAGTCTGACTTCTCCATTTTTTGCCTGTTTTTCCAAACAACGCTCCGCAATTCCCCCATTTTTAATGATCTCAGGAATAGAGTGAGTTGTGTGCTGTTGATGGTCATGATCACCGTGTGCCCACACACTGGCCACAAAATTATTCCGTGCTTACGCATTACCATCATCATCATCATCATCCTCAGCATCATGATCCTCCTCTGGTTTCAGGGAAAATCTCGACTTTCTCTCAGCCTCTATTACAATCCTCACTTATTTTGCTTACCGTTTTTTCCTTCCTTCCAACCTCCAGGAGAAAAAGTGGGACCAGTCCTTGGCCGTGTCCACGTTAATAATCTTGAATGCGACGGGAAGCATTCTTCTTTGCTTACCTTAGCATCTCTCCCCTCCTTACTTATTCCTCGTGGTAGCCTAGTTCAGCATTTTTTTCTAATAAAGCTCCGAAGCCAGGCCAAACCAACAACGTTGTTGATTTCCCCATTGTTATTATTATCCCCTTTGTTTTGTCAAGGTATGTGCCTTCCCTCCGCAAATATTTTCCACTGATGCATTCAATCTCCGCTATTAGTGACGGTTCACAAATCCCAGAAATATGAAGTTTTCCCCCTTCCCCACGTATGAGAATAAAGAAACAGTAGTTAAATCTCGAAAATATTTCCTTACATTTTTTTTGCCATACACGAGCATAGAAAACCATTTTTATTCATTCCAACAATTTTTTTGCAACACTCTCCTCCTCCTCCCGCCATAAGATTTTTTTTTCTTTCTGGGGCTACAGCCATCATAATTACAGTAATTTAATGATACAGATAAGTAGATAGATAGATAGTTAGATCGATACAGTAAATACATAGAACTTAAATTGTTAAATACATTTCTCATCACTCCCATATACATAATTAAATTTTTTTACAGACACTGACAGTAGGCAAAAAAAACTTATAACATTCATTCTTAATCAGATTTATTTAGTTACGCAGGTAGCATTAAAACTTTCTCTACCCGTTATACCCTATTCATAATTCATGGAATAATCATTGTCATTAATTCTACACTGTGAATCATATATTACCATAATATATCAAGTGTTACGCTTATTAATAATATTTTTCATGCCTCCTCACACCAATAAAATTTTTTTATATGTTTTCCTCTCCCCGTTCCATCACTTCTCTCCCTCCCAGAACAAGTGTACAAATGGGGAGCTTCCATTATCCAAAAAATAAATTAAAGATATTCCCCAAAACGAGCATATTTTCTCCTCTCATAAAGTACATAAATAAGTAGGTTGTAACTGCTCAGCTAGGCTGTCTCATTATCATGCTGACTTGATTGGATTGGAATGGATTTTATGTTTTTGCTGAGGAGAGCAGTATCTTGTGCAATTTTTTCCTCTCTCTCTAGCTTTAATTAACGTAGTACCAGTACCCAGCACCCAGAACCAAAGTGTGGAGTAGTGAATTTTTAATTTATGGAATTTCTCCTCGCTCCCCTTTCCCGATCCTCTCGTAATTATCATGCATCCAAGTAAACAAGTATGGAGGGATCTCCCCATCCTTGGATCTTGTAGATACAAATAGATCTACAACGTAACATTTAAGCTAGTACTCCATTAATAAATGTAGTTCTATTTCTAGTTTTACAGTACCTATATCCTAGTAAATTTAGTCGTTTATCGTAGTCATAACTTGTTTAGTTCATTTTTTCCTCTCATCCATACCTACCCACCCACGCGCATCCAGTTTTATTCACTGAAGATTGCGATGTAATTCAACTTTCCCCGAACACTAACAAGCACCATGATGATGATGATGATCCTCGTAATTAATCATGCATTCGGGCAAGCTTGCTCACCCACTCCCTTGCTATTTTGTACGGAGAGGGGATAATAAAAATGTGAAAGATTCTTTATTTGAAGTCACCATCCAAAAGGTCATATTCCCCATTAGGCGCGTCCTACTTAACAAAGCATTAATGTAAATAAGTATGACTCATTCTTATTTCATGTGACTTCCTACGACTTCGGTGAATGGGTAGGTAGAAAAATATCAGTGCTAAAAATACAAACACCCAAAAATTTAGAATGCAGGAGAGGAGAAATCTGAACCGGGATCCGCTCCTGAAGAAATCATTCCATTAGCGTTAATGAAATAGAAAAAGCCATCATTAATTTTAACAATTTCTGATGAACGCTCAAAAATGACAAACCCATTGTCGACAATTACGGCCTACATACTTTGCGCTCATTTGAATTGATTATCTATTGTCTGATTCAAATTATAGTTCATCAATGAAATGCGGCCGATTGCTCACATCATCATTTGCGTCACCAACACAACAATTTTCCCAAAAATAGTTTGCGGAGTGTCATTGTGATTATTGGCTTTCTCAAAAAGTTTTTATCGCACAAACAACTTCAAAATTATTTGATTCGTTAAAATGAATCGATTCATTTTCTTTCGCTCTCAAAAGAACCCCAACTCAAAACACGATCAAAAGAAGATCAGCATTAAACCATTCTTTACATAAGCCATTAGGATTCAAACAATAATTTTCACAATTCCATTCCCTTTTGTTGTGCATTCTTGCGCAATCCCTGCTTGCGTAAGTTATTTATTTGCTTACGTGCGAGGTTGTTAAGATTATTTTCTGGAATGATGCCGTCCGCGTGATCTGTTTATTCTATGATTTGTGTTATTCAATTCATTCTAGATTCAATTTATTTTAATCGTCCCATGATCGTCATCCATTCATTAGCTTCCACTTCTGACAATAAAAATAGCCTCGTGTCGTGATTTCACTCATTGCTTACATCGCTACCCCCAGAATGGGTGAGGCAGAGCAGAACCAATTATTACATTATTACCATTTAGCATTTCTTACTGACGGCGCTGCGGAGAAATGGATCAAGGGATGCTGCGAAATATTCTAACGACAGTATTTTTTATCCATATTCAACATATAAGCTCACGAAATTTTATGTTTTTCAAAACTTTAACTTTCTCATATGCAAAATACAGCAGAGTACTATGCCTAGTGCAAAGACGAATTACAAGTGAAATCCTACTGCTTGAAAAGTCAGGGAGGAAAATTTCTAAAAAGACATTGAGTAGTTCTGCTCTGCAAGTTGTTTTAGTATTCCAGTATAATCGAAATATTAAGGATATTCATTTTCCATTACCTTGAGTTATTAACTGGTCAGGGAATAAAATTATATGGATAAGCATTTTCACTTCACATTGATTTAAAATTCACCATTTTTGCAGTTTCCATTTCTAACTCCTGATTTCGACGTCGCTATTCAAAAACCAGATAATACACCCGGGTTGCTTTAAAAAGAGGTAACAGTCATCTACTGTAAATCGTGCACACACATGAATGATTCCGCTTGATTATTATTTAATACAGAAAAATAAGTAAATTACGGGAATATTGGTACTAAAACACTAGTCGATCTGCCAAAAATTTTAAATTCTTGCCACATGCACACTCTACTACTATTTTTAACAAGATCCTATCACATTACCGCGAGCATTCTGTCTAACTTCAAAAGGGAAATATTTGTTTGTTTATGCATTGGAGAAAATTCAATAACGTTGATTTCTTCCCAACTCAAGTATTATTTTAATTTACCCTATGCATGTGCACAAGTATGTACTTAAGTAACGATTCAATGATTTCCACTCGAACATTCACTTAAAACTACTTCTGAACTTCTTGCATGAACCACTCCTTATATTTTATGGATTCCTATAATTTACATATTTTTGGTAAATTACGTTCACCCAATATAGATATCCCAATATATACTGTAGATTCCAATAGAAATGTATTCCTTGATAATGTAAATATGTATGCATGTATTTCTCATCTTTAAGTACTTGTTTCGCAATATGTATGAGGTTGTATGCGTATCATGGTGCGATACTGATATAGCACTATTTACAAATTTCCATATTTTATGTAGGGTAAGTACTAACTTAATATTATGGTGGAGGGAAAAAATCCCTCCTTTTTCATTCCCCTCCCCCTCGAACAATCACAAATATTCATTTGTGTGTGGGAGGAAGGGTCTGACTTTCGAGTCGTTAAAGCGACGCCGGGATACGGTTTTCTCCAGAGGAGAACCTATCTCACGAGCGATTACCTACCTAAATGTTTAATAAACTAATTTAAATTTAATTTAGTTTACTTTAGTTAAGTATGTATACAAGATCCTACTTTTCATTTGAGTGGATTCTCATGCAAGAAAAAATATTCGCCTTGTTTCGTTTCCTCTCTATACACAGTTCAGTATGATCCATTAGAAATTACAAATATGTAAACTACCAACACTCCCCCCGGTTCAAAGAAGTTGTGTAAATATGTATATATATTTTTTTTCAAGTAACCTGCATTTTTTTTGAAAGAATTTCATTTAGTGTTTGGAGCCGCCCACGGAGAGAATCAGAAAAAGAAATTGTGGAAACCGATTTTTTTTTGTTTGTACCCTTTCCATCATCCGCTCATTCATGAATCTACTTACTTAGCTCTCGTGTTTCTTTGCTGAAGTGGAAACGAAAACTGAATCAGAATGACTCCTTCCTTGATAAGAGCGCTACAGCGAACTCAAATAATTTCTTTTCCTGGTTTGCCTTCTCTCTCTCCGGTGGCGCATCATGTTTCCGGGGAGCTGGTCATCAAGAGAGTGGGGGAAGAATGGGGGGTGACTACCTTCACCCCCTTCCATCTTTTTCGGGGGCGGGGGAGGGGAAGGCGCATTCCTGGAGGGGCGCACTCTCTGACGATGCTGGGAATTAGGTAACTCTGGCTGACTCCTCACACTCTTTTCTACATTTCCCTCCACCCCTCTTGGGGCATCCTTTCCACGGGGATCTCGAGGTGGGGGGATGATGGTGTAACTACTCTTGGGAGGGAGTGTGCTACTGGTATTGGTACTGGTACTGGCGCTACTTTCACTCACATTGTGAAGGTGACTGCTCGTAGAAATGCCAGTTCCCCGGCTATTTCTCTTCTTGCTATTTATTACCTTGGAAATATGATCAGAGAAAACATTCCGGCGTTTACGGTAATGATACGCGGGGAACTCTTTCATCACGGGGATTTTACCGTCGGTGATGTCCACCATGGAGGAGGAATCCGAACCGTGGGGATGATGTTGACTCCTACTCCGAGTCTTCTGCTTCCTGTGGACAATCCTCCCGGATAGAGTTTTCTCCTCGTGGAGATGTCCCGGACTCACGTCGCCCCCTCGGTACACATCTGTTGATGATGAAGAGGAGGATGAGGAGGATGTTGCAGGAAATCGAAGCCCCCGTCCAAGTCCAATATCTCCATCATCCATTTTACTATTGTCCTCAATATTCTCGACGTGAACATGCACTCGCAGAGCAAATTGCGAACCTGGGGCTGAGCCGGGAAATCCGTAGATTATACCTTCGAACTGGACCATGTTCTCCGAGCTCTCTGTCATTTTATCATATTTCCCCCGCTCCTCTTTCCGCACGATCCTTGCCCATTTCTCGGAGGAGGACTCTAGCTTCAACTCACTCCCAGCCTGGTTGCCCGTGGTGGTCGCCTCCTCCAAACCAGAGTCCGATAACTTGGCTTTTCCAACTGCAAAAAAAAAGAAATATTACGTTTATATAAGTATATCCACATGGGAAAGTAGTTGAGATAGCAAAAAAAGCATCGCAAAAAGACGAAGGGAAAATCAATATCAATTTTGCCCAAAAATAAAACTCAACTCGTGACCGTGCACTACTATGAGCCACCGCTACTGCTTCACATGTACTTAATACAATATCTGCCTCCACTGGAAAACTTCCTCCTGTCCGAGTCAGCCTTCCAGCCAACCTAACAGGACTTAATGAAAAAACGCCGCCACTGCTCCATTCCCAAAGCTTAGAGTCCTTTAGTTAGTTTAAAACGATTAAATTGAAATGAACATGGAAGAGTGCAGATGTTCCATCCTACGAAGCCTAGAGATCCCCTTGTTAATTTTCAATGATCCCCAGCCTCCAGCAGACAACCAGGCAGAAGGGGTTTTGGCGAAGGTTTTGTCACACACCAACCTTATTTCTCCCATTTTTTTGGTGTGAGAGTCGATAATTACCGGTCACACTCCCGGTCGATGTACCCGATCAAGCATTTCTTTCGCCCACTTTCCCGAAATTCCGAACTCGCTCCGTGATACATCATTTACCAAGGGCACGCATCAGCCTAGAAGAGATGAGCTAATTCACTCGAGCTCAGCGTTTTCTCTCTGCGGAAGAGTGTGTAACCTCTCACACCTCCCTCGTTAATGGGGGACAACGGTCTGGTGGAGTCAATCTCTCTCCATCCTCCGGTGATCTATTGCCCATATCTCGGATAGATTTTCACCGCGTTGTGTTGGGCATTCTTTGGCGAATATTCTTTTTAAATGGCTATCAAGGGAAACAAATGTGATGTGATGAAAGTGATCGTAGTAGGGTCACTAGACTATGAAAAAAACCTAAAGGGGAAGGCTTCAGCCTTCTCCTCTGGA
This sequence comes from Tyrannoseira gladiata, assembly GCA_027744355.1. Lineage (NCBI taxonomy): Eukaryota > Metazoa > Arthropoda > Collembola > Entomobryomorpha > Entomobryidae > Tyrannoseira > Tyrannoseira gladiata. The sequence continues at coordinate 17,762 of JAHZNH010001410.1, forward strand.
CAAATTATCGCCCTCACTATCCAAGTCAAGCTGCATAGGAGCTAACCAGCTGTCTATCTATCTATATTAAATTAAAGCCTATATTTTATCCTTGTAAACCTTTCGCAACAGAACAAGCTCACCTCACCCACTTCCCCTGCTCCATCGATAGACAAAGGCATTTTTCTGCCATACTTACTTACCTACCTACAGTATTACACGTATTCTTTTGGTATCCAATAAGTGCCCACTTCCATCTGATACTTAATAGCAGTGGTAGAGCACTAGTCTTTTTGCTTACTGTAAATCCGTCACGGGCTCGACTTCTCCCACCAAACCAAGCCAAGCCAAATCACCCAAACCAAACCGAATTCCGATGGCAAAAAGATTTAGGGGAAATTGAGTATGTATTCATCTAAAAAAAGTGCTATAGTGGAGTGGAGCCTGTTCCCTTCTCAATAAACCCGTTTCAAATGCCGATTCGGCCACTTGGAAGTTTTGCTGAATTACTTTAAATAAATCATGACTTGAGCGGTTCACCCAGCTATTAATTCATTTTCTCCCGGGCTTATACATATACTCTCCTCTCCTCCGCCTTCGATATGGGTTATGGAGTATATACTCACAGTGGATCGAATCCTCTCTGCATTTAGTTTCTGCGGAAGATTGGAAAGAGTGAAAACACGCAAAAATGCACATAAGCACCTCCACATCCATTTTTATGGGGCTTTACGGCCCACACAAAATGTAGATGTTTAAATACTATCGACCATCTAGAAGTCCAAGTACTGTTTTTTCCAGCAAGCACTACTACATACACACTTTTTGAACAGGGATCGCAATAAAGTCATAATGAAAACACTGCTCTGCCACTTGCTTCAAAGCCCATTTTCCCCTTTCAGATACTTACTCACCGATCTCCCAGCCAATCTCCCTAAAGAAGTGGAGGAGTCATACTCATTCAATTCATTGGATAGGTAGATACATTTCCATCGGTCTCTGATGGTTCTCCACTCGACTTCCCACACTTTGTAAATATTTTACTCCACACAAAAGCGATAAGCGATTTGGGATGGGGCAAAAAGAATCACTTAATAAATGGAACGAGAAGCAGAGCCAAAAGACCAACTGAGCCAGAGCCAGAACTTATGCAGGAGCCCATCCATTCCTAAAACATGGCCTCCAACCACTAAAAACTTCACGATTTCATTCCTTTTGCGCTCCCCCAGAAAAATGGATATAAGTACGTATTTACGTATTCCTTGTCCCTGTGCCAGAGAGCACTTGACCTTACCCATTTCGTTTACGGGTGAAGAGGAGTCCCTATTTTCATTTCACCTTCCGCTCCGGTGCATTAAAAATCCCCGAGATTTTCAACTTTCAACAAGTTCAAGAAGCCTCATTATCATTCCCGGCTGAAGTTCTTCTTTCTCTCGAGCTCGACTTTGACCACGCATACGTCATGAGTTTTCACGTTGCAGCCTCATTAGATGCCACAGAGCACCGGAGCACCACCAACCACCCCACCTCACCACTAGGTCACAATCTCCTCCTCCTCCTCCACTCCAGAATACATCCGCTGAGTAGAAACTTCCAATAGTTTTTCCCACCTTCGCAAATCCCCCCTTTCCCATTAGTTTTTTGGCAGGACACCTCCTCATTTCCATTCTCTCGCTAAAATTAAATTTCGCTTGTCTGTCATAACTTAATTCTAATAATCATAATGATCGCAACCCCTCCTCCAACGCCACTGGTAAACTTTATGGAAGGCTATTATGCGCCACGATACAATAATAATGGCCGGCCCAAAGAAGAAGCTGGGAATCGGAAGAAATAATTTGAATTTTAAATTTCTTCGTTGTTTCGTTCCGGTTCATCGGGATAAAAAAAGTTTTTTTTTCAGAAGAAAAAACCCAGACCTAGTTCCAGAAATCCGCTGCATATTTACAACTCAAAGCATTTTTTTTCCTCCGGTTCATCCCCCATTCCTATGGAAAAGTAAGTGAGCTGAGCAGAGAGTTGAACTTCCCTATAATTTGGGGAAAATAAGGTTGCATCTTTTTATCTTGAGTTTTAAATCGACGCCGTCCTAAACTGCAAAACTTTTTCCTACATTTTTTTCTCAACGTCATCATCAACTGAGGAAAAACTTTTAACTCCTTTTCGTATTTCACTTTTTTTCCTCTGGTGGTGGAAATACACAAGAAAATGAATGAGGTTATGGTGCTTGGAGACTTTGTGTAGCCCAAAATAAGTACGTAACATGGAGATATTATTGCATGGTCCTTGAACAGGTAGTCGTAGTAGTCAAAGGCTACACAATCGAATTGAGGGAGGATTTCGCAAGAAGATGCTTTAGAAAGAATCCTCAACTTAATTTTGAATTATTTTTCTGGAAAATATAATGAAAAGGCCACGAAAACAAAGAAACAAGTGTTTGAATGGTCTGAAGAAAGTCTTCAATTTAAAAAATTCCATGAGACTACTTCCTTCCAAGATTTCCTCATTGTTTCAAAAATAACTCGGAACTTTCCTCTCCAAATTCAAAAGTCACAACGAAACATGAGATGATTTCGTGGTTGATGAGAAAACACAAAAAAACTTATTACGTAATTTTTGGCTAACTGCTAGGTCCCATTTTCCCTTGTTCTGGCACATATTCAACAATAATATTCGGATTTTTTGGGGGGAACCAGTGGAATTCGTACTCGCATATTTACTTATTTTCGACCGTTTTCTACTTTTAGATCAGCCTTTGTTTTGACTGGATGCTTTTAGAAGTACACGTTTCAGAAAAAGAAACATCGCCACTGAAAAACACCAACGGCTATTGAAACCCAGTGAGAGGAGAAATGAATTTTCTTGCCTTCGCTTCTTATTTCCGACATATCCAGTCGTAGAAAAAAAACTTTTTTTTACCTTACTCCTATGATTTACGAGGGAAACACGTGTCCCCCGCTCAGAAAACATTGATCTTCCAGGGGAGTCCTGGAGGAGAATGTGGGGATGAGGCAAGACAAGACGCTCCAGTGTGTCCATGCTATGCATTTAAGAGATATGTATTCACTTATGCATCCATTGGAAAAGACCTCTAGCTCCGCGTTTTTCTCATTCGATGCGTTCGTGATCCGTGATATCGTGCATCCATGCAGAGTCTTGCTCACCAACGCCGAAAAAAATATATTGAGAAAAGAGAGCTCCAGCTTGAACTTGCTTGTAGGGAGGAGAGGAATTTGATGACAATGTCACGACACAACACGACACGATCCTAACTCCTTAGAAAAAAATTCCTGGGCAAGGTCGACTTTCAATTTATTGATCTTTATCGAAATGATGTACTCGTGGGAAAATGACCCTGATCTAGAAGATCCCTCGTCGATCAACACATTTTCCCCTCAAAATAATGGAATCCGCGGGTGTCTCCCGCTCTCTCTTGTTCTTCATGGTTTTCGGATCCCCATCAAGAATCACGAGGAAGGAATATATCTTCTTTTCGTTGATCTTCAGCGGTTGTTTCCAAGCAAATTCCCAACTATCTCCTCCCAACTGGAATGATAGTGAGAGTGGCACAGGCACCGTATTTAAAAGCTAATTCTGAAAATTTTGCATTCCAATCCAATACCAATACGTTCCTTCTTTTCATCTCTCGGAGTTTCGCCTTCAAGGAGGAAGATCGCATTCTTTTTCCTTCAAAAATCCAAGCCAAGCAACAACAATCCTTAGGCACCTAGTTAAGAACTGACATGTCATTTTGGAAGTGCTCCTGAGATCTGAAGAAGAAGAAGACTACTTACAGACACTAGAAATAGTAAGCTGCTTTCCATTTAATGTCACTCCCCAAACATAAAGCCCGATCCACAGACATCAACATCAGTATCAACACCAATACCAACTTCCTCCTTCTATTCCATTCCATTCCTCTCCCATCCCCCTCAATCTCCCAATCAAGGGGGAAGTAGACACGAGAGAAATTAGCGAAAAGAGAACTAGATATATCCCCAAACATTCCTTCCACTCTTGAGATGAAATGAAATGACAGCACATTTTTAAAAAATCCGCTTTTGGTTGAAAGCCAGCTCCTTTCAACCCCGTCAAGTCAGGCTTTAAGCAGGATGTCATTCTCACGCGGTGAAAGGCACTGTCACACTTTTTTGAAACAATTTTCCAACCATTAGAAAATCCTCGAGAAAAATTAAAGCGGAACGCGAAAAAAAATCCGAAACTCCAGAAATATGCATTCATTTTTCATAATGGTTGAGTATCCTTTCCCGTTTCATATCTAGATACTTATGTATATGCATGAGCCATGCCATCAAGTATTTATTCAGCTGGGCTTATGCCACATCCACACACTCACTCCAAGCACTTATTATTTTTCCTTATAAATCCTCAAAAAAGCTACCGGAAGGGACAGAATATGTGCTTATTTTCCTCGAAGCAATTTCCTAATAGCTTTGGGATTTACAAAGATGGTCGGCCTACACCTTTCCAGTTAATGAATATTGCAGAATGCGATCGTGTTCATGATCATCTTTCAATCCAGAAAAACGGAGCTAATGAAAGCCACCTCTTCCTCCTCCAGTTGCACTTGCCATACCCCCACGAGAGCGGGAGGGAGAGATACTAGGGAACTCAAGCTGGATGTTTTCGAACACATGTAAAATGATTTTGTAAACACCTTCACCACCATTCGCACTTAGCCTCCAACCCGTGCAATTCCTCCAGTGTGTAAATGTGGAATCATTCAAGGTAATTTAGGGAGTGTGACGTGTCTTCTGGGAGGGAAGTGGAGCAACTCGATCTCCTTGAGGTAACTTGCTCCACTCACACAGTCACTCAGAGGGATTTTCCCTTCAGCTTCCACTCCGTGGCGAAGGATTTTTTTTTCCATGTAAGGTCCACAGGAAACATTGAGCACTGCCGTCATAACCATTTACTCCTTCCGTTAATGAGTTTTGAAACGTATCAGGAAAACATTGCCATCATTACATGGGTGGTAGGTAGAACTTCTTCAGGAAGAACCTCCTCTATAGTTCTCCAACAGTGGTGTATGGGGCCGTGCAATCATAATCATCATCATCATCATCAGTAACCCCGTGTAGTCCCACGTTATGAAGTTTTTTTTACATGAGAACACACTTCAGTTAATTATCGGATCCCTGCAAACACATTCCCGCATGGACTGCTGGGGAAAATTAATCTGATCTACGGTTATGTTATGTTATGCTTCGCGAGAAATGGGGCGGCGGAGGGAAGTAGGACTCGGAGAACTATATAGCTCCAGCTTTGTGCAATAGGGACCCAGATACATTATAGCCCTAGATATACTCCCTCCCAGAGTGAGAGTTTTTTTCCTACGGAGGGCATTACCTAATATGGTTGCATAAAATGAGAAATATTACAATTTCCAGTGTAATTTATTGACTTTGATATGAGAAGTGAGTAGTAGTAGTACTAGTAGTAGTGTGGCGTGCTGGAATGGAAGTAAGATGGCTTTCAGGGGGAATTCCTTCATTATTGCAGGGTCTATTTAGCGAGCTTCCCCGGGAAAATCCTACATAGGGATGTGGACACTTTCTCCTCCAGTAATTACGACTCCAATGCCCGTAAAACTAGCTGAACAGATTATTGCTGCTATGGTGATCACTGATCCAACAAGCGAGGGCCATAGTACACGTGTAATGCCATCCTAGTCCAACCTTAAAATGTTTTACGCGGGAAATGAGAACATCACAAACATGAGTTATGACCCACTACTGCTTAATTCTGAAGGTCGGGAGGAAGGAAAGGCAGCAGGCTGGAGGTGTTATTAGAACGAAAACGAAAATTCACTGGCACGTGTCACCCCACTCGAACGAGCATATGGGAAACAGCACGAAAAATATATTGACCCTTGCATCAGTAAATAAGTTTGGTTGTGAGTCAATCCAGTTCGGCCTAATCTATTCCAAGTGAGATTTTCTGTAGGGATATTTGTCCAGAAAGGATACTCTCTGGTCAAACCATACTCACGCACTTATTATGAAAACTGCTTAGCTTGTAGCTCCCCATCCTTTTTCGAATCCTTCTTGTATTCTTGTTCAAGAGAACTACCTACATAATTTCTTTACGTAAGTACTAAAGTAAGTAGCACATGAGCAGCAGCAGCGAAATGATCTAATTTCGGAGAGAATCCCAACTCCGCTTTTCCCATGCTCTTCGACCACGGGCGAAGGAAGGAGCGAAAGATAAAGCATGAAGTTTGGAATGATGAAGTGCGTGCAAGTAAAAAAGCATAATGCGGGAAGAAGAAACCCAGCGATGAATTGTTGTTAGGAGAAAATGGGAGTTTGGAACGGTTATTTCTTCCGTTTAATGCTGCTCCTACTCCTCGCTCGCAATAAAGATTCCTGTTGTAGTTCCTCATCACTTCTCACTGTACTCAGTCAGTGACGAAGAAATGAATTGTTAGTTAGCTGCGTGGTATGGCATCATGGCACAGTTTTTTCCTTGAGAAAAAAATTAAATGACATAATAAGAAAAAAAGTAGACTCCCCAATAGCTAAGGTAAGAGTATAGCCTGAGATCACTCTCATTTGATGCGCGAGTGGCAGCCCTGGCTGGCCCTGGTTTCGAGGAAGGTGTGATCGATAGAATCCAGTAAAGTACTTGGAATGAATGTATATGTACTCGTAAAGTTAAAAAGATGTACACACGCACTACCTGAAAAGCATCATTCCAAGCCTGCCTGTCTGTCTGTCTGAATTGAGTGCCGATGTCCCCGTGAGCATCGAATTTCGCTGCAACTGATCTGACGAAGTGGGAGAGATGAGTGAGTGCTTATTTTATGGCGGGTAATTGATACGCACCGAGGAAATGTACTAACCGTATTCTCGGAAATAGTGACCTGGCCCTCTATTGTTAACACAAAATTCAGCTTTATTATCACGAACGCATGCAATATTTCAGACCAGCGTTGTATAAAACTACAACACAATCCATGCACCATGCATTCTTACGTGCTTAAAAAATTCTTGCTTACTTCCGGTCAATATGTGGGTTGATATAAAATTTAAGCAGTGGGTTGAAGCTTCCTTATGCAATAGTTTCCCGATGAGTATGCGACGATGGCCGTACTCGTCCCACGACACAATTTCCGTGTTTTATTTTACCCTCTTCGTCTTTACTATAGGCCTGCACGCTATTTCCGAGAATACGGTGCGTACTCACTGTCGACCTCCAACTTCAACTTAAAGTTCGAAAGGAGATGTTTGAGCAAGGGAAGACAATGTAGATATATTTACGATGCACGAACACGAAGCAAGTATAAAAAACTACTAGGGAGTGAAAGTGAGACGGTCTGAGTCTGAGACTGAGACAGAGATCGCCGAAGGGAAATTTATTGAGGGCAAAAGTACTTTGCGAGCATGTATTACCGACGTATTTTCTCGCCTAGATTATCCCCACTGAAGGACACTCTTAAGAGGGGAGGAGGATTTTTAAAAAAGTTTCTCGCTCTAATTTCACTCTGGTCCACAGAACGACCAAGCATAAGTAAGTAAGTACTAAACACACAAGCTGGAGAATGTCATGCTGGAGTGGTGAAGGTCTTGAGTGGAACAAGCACTAGTAAATATGTACCGGAGAGATATCAAAGTCAAGATGTACCTCAGAGGAGCATGTTCAAGGAGAAAAGTGTGGGGAGGGAGACTACTACAAAGATATCATCATTATCATCTTCACTTCTCAGTTCTTACCTTTTTCCCCTTGCTTAGGAAGGAGGAAGTAAGTACTCGTCTTGATGTTGTACTTTTCGAGGTCTCTTAAAAACTAGAGCGTAAGTACTTACTTGCTCACTCACTTTATTTCAAAAGTCGTACTGCGGAGCATTAACAATCCAGTACGGAGGCTGATTCATCCTCTCCCCCCACCGAAACATAAGGATGATGTAGAGTGGGAAAGTAAACAAAGAAGGATGAGAGGAGAACTGATGATGATGATGATAAACGAAGGTGGAAAAGCTGATTGTCAGCTCCTACCTATTTGCCGGACACGGAAGTTCAGTTTAGAACGAGGAGGCGGCTCATACGCGCTTCCTGGTGTTTGGAAAAATGTCTTAGGAGCTAAACCCTCATTAACTAACAAGGGAAAAAGGGAAAGCGTACTCAAGTAAGCTTCGAAAAGATCAGAGAGGGAGATGAAGTCCTAATGCTTTCCAAGTAAGTGAGGAATTCAGGTACATTCCCCTTTTTCTTAATGCCTCATTTAGGAGTGAATAATCTGAAGGGGAAAAAATAATGCAGGCATAATAGGAATCAGTCTCATCATCGGCCGGATTATTGTCCCCTTCAACCTGCTCATAATTATTTGAAGGCGAGAAGGGGGACTTAGTGCTTGTTTTCTCGTCTTCTTCTGGGAAGGATTTCTCTCTTTCCCAGCCCATCTTATTAACTAGTATTGTTTTTATCTTCTTTATGTTTTCCCTCCAGTATTTTGCTACTTGAAATGAAAACGGAAGGGAAATTAAGGGGGAAAGGCAGGGATGTACGTGCTGTAGAGAAGAGTCCTTCCCGAGAAAAGAGTGTTGTTTCTTTGGAGTGAGCAGCACCACCAGCAGCCGACAGAAGGGGAAAGAGAGAGACTCACAAAAAAGATTATGTTTGCATTATAAGCTTCAAAATTACTTTGGCAGGGCAATGCTGCAGGATGAGTTGGGAAAAGTTTAAACTAGTTGTGTAACTTCACTTCAGTCCTCTGACTCTCTTTCAACTTTTCCCCCTCTTCGGAGAAAAATTGCTCTCCCCTTTTATAAGGAATGCTTCTGGAGAAAAGGAGAGAGGAGTGAATTGAAGGTCCCGGAGAATAGTGCTGTGGTGGGATAAGTACGCAGAAAGTGCACTCGCATTCTTTCCTACTCCATCAATTATTAGGGCAATGGTGGTGATGCGCACAAAGATGACAATGTTTGTACCAGCATGCTACCAATGCTGACGTTTTATGACCAGCAAAGAAAATGACTTAAAGACTAAAAATTAGAAGATTTCTGCTGTTGGGTTACCTTTTCAATTCCTCTCGTGTGGGGAAATTCTCCTACAGAAATTGTAGTAGAACAATTAGCAACTGTGACTTTGAATGCGAAGCCAACCTGATTTCCTCGCTTTAGTTTCATCTAAAAGTCTACTGCCTCGGGTGGAATTCAAATTCTCCAACTTTTTCAAAGACGCTTTGATGCGTTAAGGAATCATTGAATACCAAACTACAAGGCCTCTACGCTATAAAAAACATCAGAGAAAATTTGATTCGACAATTATTCTTAGTTCACCTTTCAGGGATTTTAAAAATGCTCCAGTGAAATACTTTATGTAAAGTTTCATAAAATTTAAGTTATTTACACTCACAAAAGGAGAGATTTACAACGGACCAACCAACAAAAATGGAGACGTCATTGTGGAACATGAAGGACGGTTTCTGGTTTATAATTCCTCATTCATTCGTTGTTCCTACAGGACAAGATGAGCATGAGATGAGTCCTCAGTTTCGCTTCTCCAAATCCGTCCAGTTACTCTAGTAGATTTTGAAGTGTGCCGCTATCACTTGCTAAATACGCTATGCACCACTGTCATCCCCTCACTTTTAGTGCTCCTGATCATGCATTCAATTTCGACTGTTTGTTTGGCGCTCTTCATCACCATCATCGAGTATCACTTGAGCGCACTCCCAATTCTTTGTCGGTTGGTCTCCAGTCGTCAACCGCGCGGCGTACTGTGAGTGGGTGAAACAAATGTGAGGAGACAGAACATAAAGATGGATAAAAGGAATGTCTGAATGCATGCATCCATCCATCCATCCAGACTCGGATCGAATCCACTTTTCCCACCCAGTCCAGTCCACACCGCAGCCAAACGCTCTTCCGCAAACATTTGATGTTGAACGTTGATAGAGTATGGGGGAGTGGAAGATGGAATTAAAATTTTGGAATGAGTGGGATGAAATGGCATAATGGGAGGAAATCAAAGCACTATGATCATCACCATCATCATCCTGCCGCACTCCACTCCAGAATTTATATCTGCATTCATTTCACCACCGCTTAAAATTCATTTCCTCCGCTGTGACCACTCACTAATAGAAAGTTCTTCCCTTCCACTCCACCAAATCATCATCATCCTCTCCTGCAGTGAGAAGCTATAGCTCCTCCAGTTTTTTATCAACTCCGCAATCACACGCGACAGTTTATGGTTTGACCATGCAAATATGCTAATGAGTTCGGAAGTACCTAATATGCTGCTGATCATAGTGAAAGTCCTATATTGCTATAGCACGAAATCAAAATATGGGCACAGTAGTCGTCGTCGTGACACAGTGAATGCCCGCTCCACTGTGGATGCTTGCAGTTTGCTTTCTTGCATGAATTCACTTCCTCCCATCCCTTTCTCCAACTTTTTTTTCGAGACGATAATAGCAGCGGAATTGGGGAAGAGCAATCATTAAAATTAAATATTCAGAAGAACCTGCAAACAAAGTACAGAGCTCATCTAGACCAAGCGATTCGGATCAGTTGGAAGACAATATTTCCCGTTGTAGCCAAACAACTTCCCCAATTTTGATTTCAGTGGAAAGACCATCCAACAGAAAACTTTTTGAGTGAAATGATCACGACGGAAACAACGAATGCAACCTTGGGCTGGAATTCCGCTCGTTTGGTCTGGTGACTGATACTTGGGTTGGTCCTCCTCTCATCCTTAAACAAAAATGTACGTGGGAAGAGAGTCAAAGAGGAGCATGCTATGACGAATACTCATTTTTGCTATAAGTTGTACGGACACCCCATGTTTCTGGAGAGGGGTAATCTGCGAAAAAAAACTTTTTTTCTCTTTGTAACTCTTCCCATGTGGAATGATCTGGTCCAAGTGGGACAAAGCCTGGAAGGTAGGTACTCAGCTTGGGAGAACAAATAAGGGCTTATGTAACTACTACACCCAGAGTAATTTTAATGTCGCCTCACTCACTCACTCACTCACTCCCTAATTCATTCCAGGACATTTTCGGGTGAGTGGACGGGAAAGTCGAAACTCAAAGTTATTAATTATGACCTGACGGGGTCTGTTTCGAAATAATGTTTGCTGGCCTGCCATCATATCACTTGTGTACTACGAGAAGATGCTGTATTTGTTCAAAATATTTACCCACGTAAAACATCATGCGACATGATGAGACCAGTCCTGTCTCAGAATCAAACAAGACATGTGAAAGTGAGAGGGATTGTTTGACGTCTGTCACAATCTCTGTGTACCTTTCTGTTCAGTTGGGCAACTCATTGTCAGCTTGGTGGAGTCGGAGTCATCCCCTAAATTAAAAATGATGGGTGGATGTGAAGGGTTACGCAACGTTGTTTTAATCCTCCCTACTTATATCCACCTCACCATTTCCTGTACACGTGGCTCCATCTTATTCCAACGTTAATGGTTCAAACGGCATAAATTATGAGGTGGAGAAACACCCTCCCAAGTTGAAAGTATCTACTTAGGCACTTCCAAGGCGTACAATACTTATTTATGTACTTAGTTAGCTCATCTTCAAGTCGACTTGTCGCTCACCTTCATCCTATTTACTTCCTTTCCTCCGAGTTTTCCTCCATCTCTCCAAGAGAGGATCAATGACTTTTAGTTCTTCGCTTCGTCTTACTCAAGCATCTCCTGCTCACTCTAGAGCCTAGTCCCTATCCGTAATTTCCCTCAATAATTATTAATGAATGAGGGGGTCGTTAAAGCTTCAAACTCCGCCGTTTATCTTCACTCCAAGTCGGAGTGTTCTCCACCTTCCTCCTTCTAGATCTTTCGCAAGAAAGTCAGAACGTGCATCCGGTGCGAGGAGAAAGTTCCGAGAAGCAAACACAATAATTGTTGTAATTATACCAGGGCAAAATACGAAGCTCCATCTGAGCACAGAATTTCCCCGTTCCCGTGCGAGTAGGACGACGAAGGACGTAGCCTGGCATAAAAGGACGGTTTACTTGTCATCTTCTCCTCACTCCACTATAATATATATTTTTCGGAAATACTCTTCAACTTCTGATATCCAACCCCTGTCCTGGTACCTCGCATCCCATCTTTTACAATTTCTCCCCAACACTTT